>DWON01000125.1:0-44665 GCA_018251015.1 Phocides pigmalion okeechobee
CCGCCGCGCCCGCGCCTGCGCCGGCCGCCGCGCCCGCGCCCGCGCCCGCCGCCTCCTGAGGCCGCACCGCGCCGTCGCTGCTGCTGTTCCCCGACGACACCGTCTACTAGCGGCGCGGGGCGCGGGGCGCG
Source organism: Phocides pigmalion okeechobee (assembly GCA_018251015.1). NCBI lineage: Eukaryota > Metazoa > Arthropoda > Insecta > Lepidoptera > Hesperiidae > Phocides > Phocides pigmalion. Next base: position 132 of record DWON01000125.1, read on the forward strand.
GCTCGCGGCGGCGGTGACGTGTGCATGCGAACGTTCCGACCTGAAGTTTTCGCCCGCGTGTGTTGTTCTATGGGATTTGGGTGAGTGTTATCTGTTTGACCGCGTTGCCAAGTTGCGTTGCTCCTTTAACGTCCTTCATTGAAATGTTACCATATATAATTTCCGACTGCGAAACGATACATTAGTGGACCCGTTTGATAGTGCTCCATTAAAATTCTTATACTGATGCAGTAAATGATAGCTTATCACTATTTCTTACATGATTCGTAACATCTGATATAGCGGTTAATTTACTTCAGTAATCTATCATTGTCATTTCGGAATGCTATTGCTTAGATGGAAAATGACATTACAAAGTTCTTATTTTCGTTCATTCATAAACTTAAATACTATCTGTATGTTTCCAATATTAGCTTTTACATCACATCTCGCACCCCGACAAACACGCAAGCAGTGGAAACGAAATAACTACTCCAAATTATTCAAAACATACATATAAATACTCTTAAGAAATTAATTAAGGTAATAAAAAAAATGTATTCATATTCAACAAAATTAACGAATAAGAATTCTGCGTATTTCGTCGCCACTGATTTTGAATAGGATTATATAAGAGTACATAACTAATAGTGTATGTAACTAATATAATTGTCCTCTTTAAATACTACAATATTCAAGTCTTGTACATATTATCCGATATAGATGTAAATATTAATACATAATAACATTCCACCTATTTAATTGTACTCCGGCGTTGGTATGTTCATCATTTAAAACCCATATAATATTAACATTCCTCCTTGTTAGATATAATAAATGAAAGCAGAGATACATGTCATTTGTAAGGTTGAAAAAGGATATTTAGAATTAATTCACAGCTTTGATGCCTCACTACAGCACTGCTTCGGGTATTTGCAATAAATGATAAAACAAACTGTGCATTCAGCATTTAATTAAAATTTGTACTTGTAAAGCTTTAATGTAATTTATCGATTTAAATAATTTCTCTTACGTTTGACTTATAATATGCATATTTTGAAATACACAAAGGTACTCACTCATAAATAGGCGAAATATTTGTGAATGCATTATGTTGTGGCGATGTAGCCAGTTGTATGAAGCAACACTAATCGGGAATGTAAAGAGAATATTTAGGGTATGTGCCATGGTTTGATGCCTAGAGACTTAATCTATCTAAAAGCAGTTATGTTTTACTTTATGAATTACAGAATTTTAACACAATTGGAAAGAAAATGAATTAAAATGAACTTGAAGCATTAATCACCTTTTTATTATAACACATGACTAATAAATTTTTGTTAGTTTGAAATGACTATGCAATCTGTAGAATAAAATCGTTTCTAATAAATGATGGTATTAAAAGATCCTATTTTAAAAATGATAAGGATCCTGTAAAATTTACTTTAGGTTATGCTGAAGTAGAATATTCATATAAATGATATTAACATATCCTTGACGCATACCACTCTTTACACATACTCCGTGAAAATTTTAAAATTTTCCCCATTACCAGTAATAAATTAAATGGAGTCCTGTGACGACACACTCATGCATGAAGAACTTTAGAAATCCGTGGCTTGTTTGAGTTTTGAGATATTTTATAATTTAATTAATGATGTTTTATAGCAAGGAATATTTGAAAAAAGGTAATGAGTTTTAACTTGACTATGTTATCTTCCTTCTTATCGCTTTAATATTTTTTCAAATATGATTAGATAATAATTAGTAAAATGTGTTGAAGGCAATGATACGTAAAATTCCAGGTGGTCACACGAGAGTCTGCTTTTCGAATCCTTGGCATACACCTGACGTTTCGAAATTGTCTGAAAGATATCTAAAAAAAATGTAGCAAATGTAGACGAGTCAAAGTTTTAGTTTATTATTAAGTCTATAGCCCGTTTACGAGTACCTAATATAAATTTGGCTGTTAATGATTTTATTTATAATTTAGTTTAAAGGTTTTTAAATCCGTCCTTACGCTCGAAATTATGAAATTAATAGTTGCGTAAAACTGCTTGTGCTATTTGTAAAATTAAAGTAAATCGTGGAATTTAAACGACTTAAACTTTCAAAAACATTATCAACTTTAATATTTTTTAAGTCAAATCAAATGTACAAAAATTTAAAATACTTAAATGTTAAATTCGGAAATAAAAAAGGTTGTGTAGTGATGTTTACGGTCAATTGATAAATCGGCTGTATGTTAAAGTTATTTAGCAAACTAGGTCTATTTGATGAAAAATACTTGTGTACTTCATGCTGTTTATAGTTCATTGTCACTCCTAACGTTCACACACGTATATAAATTACATTAAATATCGTTAAATTTCTTGTAAAGTGCCAACGGTGGAGATCCTGCCAAATCAGCCACCTACGTCTGGATATATATTTTTATTAAATATAATGACCAACAATTTAGTATCAGTTTTGAATAATTTTTGCCTTATACCAGCACAAAGCAAGTCATGTAAGTTTTTATCTTAATTATTGATATATTTTGCCAGTTTTGTTACGTTTTTATGTAAAAGAAAATGTGTACACCAACTGAAAGTCTTTTACCTCTGGGTTACTAAGGAATTGTGGCGGCATTAATGCCTTCACAGACACACATAAAAATCATTTAATGTATGCATTTGTATAGCAGAGTTAAATAGCATTAATCTAACGAATAGTGTCGTCAGTTTTGTTTAAAGCTTATGTTACAAATTATTATTTGGCTTCTCTTTTACCAAATGGAAACCATTTGCATTTTATAATTGTTAAAACATATTTCTTTTAATTAAGGCGTGAAAGTTTTTTTTTCAAAAATATTTGTTCCTATTGAAAGGTCATAAAGTAAAAAACTTTATGAATTTTTCAAATAAGTTATAATATTCCTGTCTTTTGTTATTATTTATTTGTTGTTTGCTTACCAATATTCTGTTCAGTCTAAGAATAAAGAGTCAGCAACAAATAATTGGAAATAATGCATACATTTGTTTTATAGCATTTATAGCATTGGTTCATAAAATTAAGCTTTTGAGTTGTGAAAAATAATTTTATGTAAAAGTTGCCGTAAAATAAAAGACCTCTGTGTTCAACAAAAAACTTATTAAAAATTTGTAAATTATGCACTTCTGCAACATCATTTAAATATGTATTAAATATAAAAAATATATATGTATACATGCAAATATCTGCAATTTTGAATCATTATATTTTTTTGAGTCTTTGTTGTAATGGCAATATATACGTATAATGAAAAATAACACCACAATCATATATTAATTGTAATTATAACATTATGAAACTTTGAAATTTGTAAATTGTTATGAACACGGTTTGTTCATAACATTTTTTGCTTATCAGTGTATTAAGTATATGCTAAAAACATGTTTCATTTGAAGTTTCACCCATGTAGAGATATTTATTAATTATTATTAGGTTAATCGCTTTGTCACTAACAAATGACCTGCTTATTATCATTTCTGTCCGCTCGTAAGCATATAGCGTGCGTCAATCTCAGGAGGCTTATTGAACAAATGAACATGGAAAACGAATGATCTGTTATTAAGACTTACTTTTAAATTGTAATCTAATTTTTAATTATTAATATAGTGTATAAGGGATTTATGTGTTAAAATTATTCGTTATAACTATGTATGTGCAAATCTTATTTTTTTTATGTGTACCCTCTAATATAATAATATTTAAATAGTCATTATAATTAGATAGTCACTGTAATAAATCTGCTAAATTGTATTTGTAGTTAGAAAGTTAATTAATAGTTTTGACGTTTGGTGCTAAAGAATCAATGGCTGGCCGCGCGACGGTGGCAGTGGCGTGCGGTCGGTACTAAATGTATATGTTTTTTTAAGTTCCGTTTTTTGTCCTTATTTTTTTTATCTTGTGCCGAAATATTATAATTTATTGTAAATCATTTTTAATGAAGTTGTTCCCGTTATCAGCTTAGTAAGTACCAAATCATGTATATGGATTCATTTTATAGATGCGCTCTGTGGACATAAAAGTTGACGGATGGAGAGGCAAGCGTTGCCTAACGTCTTACACTCATTCTCAATTTGTTGACAGTGAACTCATCGCTTTCATTGAATCATAGACAAAAAAAACTAATGCCGGACATTTAAGGTAGAGCGCATCGGTAATTTAGAAATCGATGATAATGGTAAAATACCTACATGTTAATATTTGCCTGTATATTACCTTTGGGCATTTACTTGTAATCTAAATTTTGAATTAAAGTTTTAATTGATTTGCATTTTTAATTATCAATCTAGTCATGTATGACGTCGTAGGATACTGCCTCTACTTTGTTAATTATGTGGTGACCTGATAAAAATATCACAAAAAATATTTGACTTCTGTAATTATGTTTCGTGTTTCGTTAGTGGCAGTATCAGTGCGACTCTATTATATTTTGTAAAGTAAATTCTGTATCTTTTCTTACGTATTTCGGTATCGAGTCTATTTATGGAGTTTTGTGTTGGTACGTTGTGATGCCGTGAATGTTGTAAAATTGTAAATTATGATGATGGTGTTAGGGACCTGTTTGACAATGGATTTGCTTAAACGTTACTATTACAGATGAAACTATGATATGTAAAATTCTTATATATAGCACAAAAATATTTATCGTTTACCGCCGTATTGGAGAATGAAATTATGTTTATGTAATAAATAGGTCCCTAATAGTCGCTGTATATTTCGAAATTAAGTAAGCTAGGCCAGAGTACGTGGGTGCGAGGGGATGCGTTGTGGCATTGCGTCGTTACACACAATGTGTACTTACTTTGTGTTACATATCATGCAATTACGTCTGGTTTTAACGTTATTGTAAATAGTCGTCGATTGATTCCTTGCGCGTAATTGTAATACGAGCCGTAATAACAATGCACTCCCTCTGGCGCGGCGCGGCCGGCGCGGGCTTGCCGCGAGCCGTTCCGGCGGCGCGCCGCGAGTAGTGCCTTATTCAAACCTAGTGCGGCCGGCGCCGCGGGCGGCACCCATGTCTATATTGTGATATAAGTTGGTAAGAGTCTTTGTTTTCTTTTGCTCAAAATTCAATTTTCATTTTCGATCTGTGTACTTATAATTCGTGAAATTTGTAAGACTGTATTTTTTTGTTATGTAAAATTGTTAATTCCAGGTTATGATTATAAATATAGTTATTTTGTGATTCATGTATTTCTTTTGCTCGAAATGAAACCAGGTGGTAGATAAAAATAAATAATTTATTAAGTTGATCGCATTCTCATCGGTGCGACCGGAGCTCGGGTCGACGTGACTAGACTGTACACTCAACAATACTTAAATCATGTATACATAAACAATATTTCTGTACGAACAGAAAATCAACACTTAGTAATAATAACCGTTACTTTACTACTTACTGTAAATATAATTTATAAGCCTAATACTCGAGTATTAGAACAATTAAATTCACAAAAAATACATAACACACTGCCAGGAGTTACAATAGTAAAATTAATTAATTTTGTTAGTCTTGGTAACTTTGGTACTAAACGACAAGTCTAAATATTGGGGCGCCCTTTTTATCTAATCGCTACGGATTCAGTCAATCTTAGTAGCAATTCATTTTTTGGATGGATTCGTATTAAAGCCAACAGAGGTTCGATTGCGTATATTATACATTACATTAGATCTTTAGTTTCCTTTATTTAAGTAATATTGACATGACGTCAACATTAGGAACTTTAACGTGGCGGTTGATCGCGTCGCCGTTAGAACTCTGTGTCGCCGAGTACGTTGTACATGAGGCGTTTGAATGAATTCGACTGTTGGATATGCTCTTCGTGTAGTGAATTTACCTGCAAATAAAAAAAAATATATATTGGTTGATCGATTTTCTTTAGTATTAGTTACATTATAATTATAATATTATCGCCCGGTCATGAAGCTGATTTTATTAGAACCAACACCAACACTGTCGCTGCTAACGCATTCTGTTGAGCAAGTACTGACACTCACATTTCTTGAATTGTAATGCTATGTCATGATGATTTACAAAACTCTTACATAATTGAAATGAAACACCCATAACGCATTGTCTACGTAAAAAAATCCATCAAAACCATATTTTAATTTTACAAATATGTATATGTAGTACACCGGTGTGTAATGCACGGAACAATGTGCTTGTGGCTCGTGCACACCAGTGCTGTACGGACAAATCTGTATGGATTACGGGTGAACACATATGCTGTGTTTATATCGGCGCTACAAGATTACGGGTAGACATTACGTCTATGTATTCGTAGATGATATACAGATGCGAAAACATACAATATTTTAGTGAATTGTCGGCCCCTACTCATTCTAGAGAAATAAGCTCCAGCTTAGGTCGCCTCCCGCAACGCTGACCCGATATATGAGCACTACAGTCAGTGTTAAAGGAATGCCCAAGTTACTCATGTGACTCTAAAATTTACTTTATAAAATATGTCGTTTATTTAACCTTTATCTGAACCTTACTGATGGTACGGACTTTCCGGAGGATTCTTTGTTAGTTAACTATAGACGTCACCTATAATTGTTGAATTAGTTATTTAATTAACTGTACTATGAAATAGTAAATTACACTTACGAAGGTCGTTTGCTTTCCTTTCGAAGTCGCATTTTGTTTTTTGGGAGGTGGCACTGGCCTCTGCAAGCACAAACAAAAATGTTAGAATCAAAAAAATATATAATTCAAAAGTATCAATGAAAATTAAATACAAAGTAAAATCTTAACAAATAATCTTAAAGGTATTGCTTATAAAAATATTCCTATCCACATAGTGCATGCTTTAAAATATATACCATTATACATTGTGGTGGCGGATTGTTGCAAAGTAGTTTCTAACAACTTAATATAACAATACTTATAACGAAATTAAACTATACGTAATAGACAATAACGTTAAATTAAAAAGAAATTAAAATAAGTCGCTTCTTTACGAAAATATTTTTTATTATCTATAATTTATCGCTTACTCGTAAGAAGTATTATTTTAAGAAGAGTAAATTAAGATGTTTCGGCTTTTCGCAAGAAATTTCCCTTTCTAAAAATGTGTAGTCTTACATGGTGCAGGCTTACTCATAATATGGCTTTTATTAAAGTCTGAATCAGTATAAATAGATTATTAATGTGATGGGTCGTAAATTTTGTCGTGAAACGCCTTCCCTAATCACGCATCTTTCATACTCTGCGATACGGTCAGCACCCAGGGAGGTGGCTCGGAATGATTAGGGTCTCGTGAGATCCATTTTGGACCCGGCTTGTTCTTATGGAGGTAAATATCTCCAAAATTATACAAAATACTGAGAAAACATTCGTGATTTGTAATTCCATTGTTAAATGTGTGGCTCACTTTCACTCACTCACGTTTTATGTTAGAAGAACAACAAAAGTTCACCTTATGTTAAAGAGATTGCTGCAGCCCAGAAATCCACATTAAAATTCGACAAGAAGTCCTGACTAATGTCCTACGTAGATGTTTTACTATTCTCGAGGAAATAAGTGCAAAAGAAGGCACCCACATAATTCCAAAATATTCACAAAATATTTGCGAATATATATACATATTTTGTATTTGTTATAAGTATACTTTGTATTCTTATATTTGTATATTTGCATAAAATTCGGAATAAAAACTAGTTAATCTTTGTAAATGTTCGAATCTTTAATCCCGAAAAACATAAAGGCACAGCTACGCCCTTGGTATAGTGTAGTGTATTGTTCGTGTGCACTGTGGCGTTAACCTTGTGCTGCGGCGCCTCGAAGAGCTTGGTGGGCGGCGCGGGCGCCTCGAGCGCGGTCGCGGGCGCGCCCGGCCCGTCCAGCGCGTCCTCCTGCAGCGCGCGGAACGTCTCCGACTTGGCGGGGTCGTACACCACCGTGGGCTTGTGGCTGCGGCGGGCGAGGGCGGTCGGGGACGGAGTTAGTTTTTAGTCGGTTAGCGGGCGCAACGCAATAATAGAGAGAAAACAATAATAGACTTGCCTCCGTCGACTCCATACATTTAGAATTTTTAACACATTTTAAGATCAACAGAGTGTACGAGCGATGAATCTAAACTAACTTTTAAACTCAAATCGTAGAGAAATAGGGATAGTGAATTTATATTTCTTGTTTAAGCAAGTAATAGTCCATACCGACCTAAAATGTATTTTAAGTTTTATTTTGTATAGTCCTACAATTAAAATAGAAAACACAACTTATCTTGTGCAACTTGTAATTTATAAACAATAAAATAATAATTAAAACTGATCAACGACAGTACATGAATACAAAGTAAAGATTTTTTCACAATAAAATTAGCAGGTTCGAATTCTATACATTAAACTTAATTGAAACAAGTTCATTAGCGACTACTACTTAGGACCAAGAGAATTAAATAATATAATTTAAAATAAATAAAGTGTGTACATTTTTAATCAATATTTTTTACTTACATATTTTTATTTTTTGGTTCTCGTCGCTTTTCCGTTGATCTTTTTATTCTAAATCTATGGTCGGTACATTATGGGGCGCGGAAGCATTAGTACGTTGGGATCGACGTTTAGTGTTTGTTTTTCAGGAAGGACAGGTCGATAAAAATACTAACATTAATCGTGTAGAATAAGTTCTCTACCTTATAATTAATATTAAATTAAATAGTAATTTTATAGTTTTTGTTTATATCTAAGTATTAGATACTAGTTTTTATGATAGATTGCTACGCATTGCACGTAAGGTGTGGGGTCGCGTGGAACTGAAAGTGTCTTGAGAAAGATCGACACTTAACTTGTGGCGATGTGTCGACGTTATGAACGATATATTCAAGGAGTATGACGCGAAGTAGACGAAGATCGAAAGAATCGAAAGACAGCAAATAAAAATAAAAAAGCATTAATGCGTCATGAGAGATAGGCGTCGACTGTCGTATTGGCGGCGTTTCTAGTAAAACACTTGCCTCTTGACAACGTGTGATCGCCCGTAATGGCCGTTAGAGCTAAGTGAGCAAAGAAATACTTCTATTATTACACTTGTTTGCACATCCTAACAAACTAAATATAAAATATTTAAAACGTTCACATTTATATATTGTAATTATTTACTGATATTATTCATTCTTTATACATATTTTTAGAACTGGATTCCTTAAATTGTGAATATGCTTATATTGAAAAACGTGTGGTATTATAGCAAAGGACATCAGGCAAATAATAATTTGCAAATAATGTTGTTCTTAACAATTCAGTATGTCAATTTACAATTTCGGTACATGAAACAAACAGAAGTCGGTGCTTATGTACAGTGTGGACCTAAACAATTTGGTCTATAGGTATAGCTGTAGAATGTCAGTTATTTTCTTTTGGCAATCAGCCATGCTCTTGAAATTCAGTTCTAAGATGAACGTTATTCGACCTTTGATTTCTGTTCTGAAATATCTAAGAATTCTTTGATAAAATCTAGAACTTTCTATAATTACTCATGTGCATTTTCTGTGCGAATACTTACGGTAGAGGCGAAGTTTGTTGTCTGATAGAGTTGGCGATGTTTTGTTCCGAGTACAGATTGATGGGAGAGTTGAACTGCTTATGCACCACCTACAAAAATATGTATTGTAAGACTGCAGCTGACGAGCATAAAAACAGACATTCAGGTTTATGAGGTGAAATAGGTATTTAGAAGAAAGCAAGGTACGGTGAGAATCTCCTATACATTTATGTTTTATTCTTTTATTCTAGTTCATTCATACACGTCTTATAAGAACATTTTAATTATTACCTACTTACACAGCTTAGTTTAAGGTATTATTATTTTAGATGTTATAATGTGCGATATTATAAGATCTAAAATATTAATGCTTAGCTTAAACAATAGTATACATATGCCAATAGCGAGTTATTTTTTTATAAAGTGCTATGAATATTTTATTTGAACACATTGCTTTCTCCTGTAAAAGATAAATTACTATGAAAGAAAAACGATGAAGAAAACCAGTACACCAAACTATGACACCAACCCGATGAGAGTATACAACAATGAAGAAAAATCCAAAAAGATGCCGAGACACCAATAATGTATTAAAATCAATGAAGATTCACTGCATAGACAAATCAATTAAGTGATCACTTTTTGGGTAATTATTATCATTTATCGACTCTTTACTGTCCCACTGCTGGACATGGGTCTCCCTTCAAATATGAGAAGAGTTATAAAACTATATTCCATCACACTGACTTAAGGCGTTCACATATATTTTGTAACAGTTTTATTTGGAATATTTTCTTCGGAATGTAATTTAAAAGGGGGAACGCGGCGGTGCATGAAATTCTCGTGAATCTTTGTGCTAAGAATATACCTACAATTATTCGTTCCTATTAATTACTATGCAAGTGGGGTAAGGTCCTGGTTTTTAATATTGCAAGTACAATAGTGGAATAAATTAATAAAAGACCCATGTCTGGCATTAGGAAGTACAGTCGGCAGGCCATTATCCTTAGCGTTATTTTCTTAAACTAATTAGTATATAAAAATAGTGATGCAGTGAATCAACAGACAGATAGCTCCGACTTAGTGTCAGCCGAAGTACGTGAACAGTTCATGCATAAAGCTTATGATGTATTGGCATTGGCACGTGTCACACAATCTTTTCAACCACCTTGTTGGCGTCTTCGCCCACCACTCGCTGCAACACCGATTCGGCCACCTGAGTTTTCCCAAAAATTCTTAATGTTACACAGTACTCCTAATATTTGGAATTCATAATAAGAAACGACATAACTTTTTCCTCAATAGAATTACCCTTAACTCTTGCATGTACATTTGACACGAAGAGAAATAAAAGCATACGTATGAAGAGAAAATGTTTTAATTATTTGAACTATTTATAAGGTAGGTATGCTTATGAGTGAAATCTAGACTCTCTTCTGCAGGATAAAAGGCATGATGATCATTATGATATAATCGTCAATAATCAATAGTAAAAACTGAAAAAACGTAGTTTCTTGTTTTACGTATGTTCTTTGCTTTTTAATGTAACATCAATATAGTACAGGCAATATGTACAGGCTAGTTTAGATAGAGTATAAAAAAGTCTCGCACTTTCGAAGCTTTTTACGTTAGAGAGTAAGGAAGAATCGCACAGTTCATTGAATGTGAAATGGCCGTTGCAGACCATGGATACCACATCAAACCTCTACCAGAACTGCAGTGTTGGAGGCGATAAGCAGATGTGTACTTGTGTTGCCGGCAACCAAATCTTTCAACACTTTTTGGTAGTTTAAGAGATACTGACGTATTGTGAAAAAGTCAAAGGTACTTTCCAATTCGAACTATGCGTTTTTCATTTGTAAAATTTTAATTTATAGTTTTAAAAGTACGAGACCTTTTCTAAAGCTTTACTTGTATAGAGTAAGAAATATTTATAAGTAAGTATGAGTAGCTACATCAATAGCAACATGTGTGCATCCATTTATACGTGTGCATACCATCGTGCAATACGTGTTCCTATTTTGGTTGTATTATGTACAAAGTTTGCCAAGATATTTTTTACAAGGGATGTGGGTGGCAGAAAGTGTCTTTGTATTGTCATGTGTGATCAGTGATTGATCCAAGTATTTATTGTTAAAATTGGCTACGACTTAAATATGTGTGGGTGTATTAAAACAAAGGACAAATAAATGCATTATTTTGAGTGGTTGGTATCATTTCATGTTTATTTTTGTAATCTATCAGTGTTTTTATTCTCTACTCAAATGTTGTAAGAGTTTTGATGATTGAAAGAGAAGAGAGACGATCTACTAAACTATATCTATTAGGCTGCCTTTTGTATAGCACCTTCGTATATTTTTATTTGTATGTTTCTAGTGGATTCAAATACTCTGTATTTATACGCGTATTTTACTACAAAATTACAAAAGCTAATTCCATAGCGAAATATTCTAGGTCTATGGGCAACAACTCGAACGTATTTCCGGCGACTAAAATAATTTCAAGGTTGAATTGGAATTATACTTGTTTTTTTTGTATTTCTTTAAAATGTAGTATTTTTCTCACGATTATGATAAAGTAAATACGTTATTCTGTAATAATTTTAACAGTGCATTATATAATAAATATACCTACGAATACTAAAGATTATGGAAATTTACAGCGATTCCCAGACAGAAATGAAGAAAGTAATTATAAAATAGCAAGCAACACAGGTTTAGTTGAGTTGCCTTCACTTTCATGCTTGTGGATTAATTTTATACATTGTAATATATTTTTGAACATTTTACCTCAAAGTATGTGCATTGTATTCAGATTATATTTGGGCACATTTCGTAATTCCTATTCAGTCTTTACACTTCGTGTATGTTTTTAGTACTTTATTATTCGCAGTAGTGTAGTGAATGAGTATTGGCCTCTAACGGTGTCCTCATTGTGTTAGTAGTCAGTAAGAGGTGGTTACTAACAGATTCATCTTTGTGTGTATAAATATAGAAAACTAGTGCTTTACGTTAACCTATTGTGTGCATAAAGAACTAGAATTGTGTCGTGTTTCATTCAAGTATTTCTAGTCAACACGCGACGTATATTGTCATGTTGTTACGTACTTAAGTAATGTTGTGATGTGCAAAGAGTTAACTCATATTGCGTCGTGTTTCGTGTAAGTAGCTCTAGTCCATGCTCGATGTACACTAATGTGTTATATGTATTTAAACAGTGTTGTGTTGTGTTGTGTTGTGTTGTGTTGTGTTGTGTTGTGTCGTGTTTTGTTTGAGTAGTTGTAGTCAAAACGTGATGTTTGTTGTTGATAAAATAATGAAAAAAGTGTAACGTTGTATGTTAATATTGTATTGACTATATGTATTGTTGTATAAATAGTTTTAGTTAACGTGTGTCACAATGTTATGTCGTGTGGTTACCTTTTGCCTCATGAGTGTGTCGCGGTAGTCGTGATGTGGGGGCGCGCGCATGGCCGGGTTGGGGTGGTGGCGCAAGTAGCTCTCGGTGGGCCCTGGCTCGCGGCGAACCTTCGCACCCGGCAGCACCAACGGTGTCGTGCGGTATGGCTGCCATTACAATAAGTAAAGCCGTTACAAAATTTTCAATGTTTTTTTTAAACCTACAATCCCTACTTCCTTACTCGTATATAAAAGTGAAACCTTATCTGATTATTTATTTGTTTGTAGTTATTTGAGGTGAATATTACTGATTAAATCTTTCCAAAATTTTGAACGCAGAGATCTTCAGTCTTGGCCCTCTTCATAGGATATGTTATCACGTTATATTATCTTGCAACTGATCATTAATCAATAATAAAAATTAATTATGACTAAGATACTCGTATGTTCAGGTAATATTTTTCGAATTACATATCATTGTTTTATAGCAGGCGTTTAAGCATATATATATTTTTTATATTGAAAGAGTAAGAAACGGGCATGCAGGCCACCTGATGTTAAGTGGTCACTGCAGCGCATGGACAACCGCGTCCAATATCAAATAGAACAGAAATTCTAGTTAAGGTTGGACGCGGAAGCGTTCCTTATCTTGAGGACTACAATTGGTCGTCGTCGTTGGTGTATCCGGCAACCACACCTCCCCAACCGAAACACAATACATGAAGAACAAGTTGCTGTACGGCGGGTTTTGATGGTGCCGCCCCGGACGAGCTCTAACGGTTTTACCACCTTGAGCATATAGCATTTTCTTACTTTAAATGAACAAAGGCGGCCCTGATGCTTACATAATTTTAAGTATTTATTTTTGTGCAACAATGAAAGTCGTTGTAGTTGATTGGTAGAAAATGTCACTATACATGAAGTTCGTCTTCGTAACATATTTTAATTTTCAGAGGTTATAAAATAAAGTGTAAGGAAAAAACTAATATTCCGGGATGGGTATGGAATAGTTACATCAATAATAAATCACCTACAGAACTGACAAGTTAAACAGGAGCCACACGCACGCGCTGTTGTTAATAAACCTCGTTTTTCACGGCACATTAATGTGTAACGATAAATAATTTGCAACCCTGATCGTTTGCGCCACTTTGAGCGATGTGGCGCGTCTCGAGTCTAATTATACCGCGAGGTTGTTTCATGTGGGTTATGATTTCTGACACCATTTCGTTATATCTCTGATTAAACGCGCGATGTGGGCCACGCTTTCAAGTTATCCGTTTGTATCAGCGCCACCGGATGTAATATTTTCATGTACTCCCGATATTATTTGATCCGCTTCGAAAACGATATTTAGTTTATTATTTTTATATAACGAAAGATATCAAACGGACATATAGCCTATAGAATGTTAAAGGGTATAAGGTTAAATGTCCTTTTATTCACTTTTATAAGTAAGTAACTTTAACAAATGGGCTACCGGATGTTAAATGTTCCCTGCCGACATTAAATATATATCTGTAACTGGTTCCAAATACCAAAGCATGTGTTATATCAACTTCAGATAAGCATCCTATTGAGGTTTTTAGGTAACATCCATCGATACATGGATCGCTTATCATCACATTGGTTCAATGGTTGCTTGCACTTCCGGTAAATCAAAGGTATGAACAATGTTTTTTTTATAATGTACTGCTTCCCAAAAAGTACTCAGTGAAAACGAACTGAACTTAGGAACCTATTTATGTAATTGCCTGCGCTATATTTATGATAAAGTATCCGTTTAAAATTTATTGGTAAATATGGTAATTACTAGAACACCGTAGGCAGACATTATTAGCTTTGTAATTGGCATTAATTCTTGGAAATTTAACGGCAGCAAGGACCATAAACTGAGCCATTGCGCAAACAATGAGTTTCGACGTTTATTTCTGTCCATTGCATGTTTATAGTACCTACTGAAGCTTTGGTAGTTGTGGAAACGAAATCATTCACATTGTTAGCTTTATTTATTTGATTAAATCCAACAATTCGTTCCTTGACTCCATACGGGTATGGTCTTTACTAGTTTCAGTATTTATCTTGTCTTAGTCGATGTCTCTTATGAATCCATCTATTTTTCACTATCTCCCTATTGGATCTAAGTTTCCTGTTAGAATTACAAAGGAAATTTCCAGAAGGTTGGTCGACCTCACACGCCTTCGAATACGAGCAACTGAGCCCTACATAAGTTTTCTTTTATTAAATATACGGGATCTAAAAAATATTAACGGACGTTTTACACGCACGGACATAGTGATCTCCAAATCCAGATTTTACACTGTTTCAACAAAACGTTACGTGACATTGAGGCAAAAATAGCGATCACAGCTGCCCATTTAAATTATAACGAAAACATTATGATTTTAGTGAAGCATAGTTATTTTGAAAGCCTTAAGATATCATTTTACTTGTTATAATTATGCCTTCATTTCATAATCGAAATTACATGGTACTTATTTTCATTAGTATATAAAATCACTAATTTTATTCATGGTTTATTATACAGTTAACTGATGATAATAATCCGTTAGTTTAATCTGATTACATAATACATAATTTGGAGATTATATTTTTTATATATCAATAATTGTTTTTAATTACGATAAAATACTAGTTTTGCATTGATATGTTAGACAAAAATTTCCAATTACCTACTGACCTACTAAATTGGGAGTAAAACATATAATGATAAAATATCGAAAGTGTGAAATGGTTTTCATGCCATAAATCTAATGGGTAAAAATGTAAGTGCTAGTTGTGTCATGTAAATGGATTTTATGTTTAAAATATGTGTATACCAATAAAACATACATGATTATTTTTATGGGTATACGCGTCGTAAAATGCTCGTGAAATATTACATCACATATTTGTAACACAACTCCCTAACTCGAGTGATCCAAAATTAGTTCACTCTTGAACATTAAAGAAAACTAGCGTTGACCTGTAACTCTACCCGTGAAATGTATAATGTATCGCAATACATAATTTGAAAAATATTGCTTAAATAGTCGGTTACCTTAACTATTATCAATTTTAGTTATTATTTCAATATAACATGCGTGATAATGCATAGCTTATAACCAGAGGTACAGGCACTGTATGTAAGAAAATTGAGATGGATTGAATAAGAAGTTCTCCCGTAAAAGAAACACAAACAAGAAATAAACGGACCACGTTTCACATTTATATAATAGTAAGGATTATGTAGTATTAAAATTATACCACTAGATTAAATGTTCACACGTTATGAGAGTTTGATTGGGGATGCTTCATCTGGCACAACACGTTATAATGCTCGTGTCACTAGATTTAGAAAACAATGGCTAAGTATGACGGGCAACGAACCCAGTTGGTGACGACTTCCTCTTCTAGATGCTTAGGGTCTTGGTACCCATTTGGGAAGAAATTGGGGTTGACCGCCATCGTGGTAGTACTCGCTTGGACGGACGAGTCGTAGGGCGAACGGTCGCGGACTGCGTCTCCAGTCGCTCCCACCCAGTAAACAACGTGATTTCAATGCAATCTATTTTGGAAATATGACGGGAAAATAGGCGTCAGCGTGGGCGAGAGCCTCCATGCCATCGGAGCCTTGCCGACTATTCGCATGAAATATTCGTTATTTACCATTTGGTAATTTCGTACTGCAATAAAATATGTGAAGCGCGAATGTTATCAAATGCGTTACTCACGTAAGTGCCTTCATTATGTTGGAGATTTTACTTATATATTTCATGTATCATAATAATCAACCCATTACTATCTCACTGTTCTAGATAGTTCTCAAAATGAGAATGGTTATGCTACAATATACCACGATAGTCAAGTGTAGAATGATAGAATTTACATGTCTTTGAGTTTCGCTAATTAATTTCTGACATCATTTAGAAAAATGAGAGGCGTGTGCCATGTATTCGAACCTCGGACATTCGTGTGAGAGATCGAAATATTACCACAAAGTTATCACTGCTATTTCATTTTATATATAACTAGGTTTTACTTGAGAAAGGCGTCTGAAAAAATATTGTTTTATACTTGGCTTAACCCACTGGTTTCTTGGTTTAGCGGTTAGAAGTCTTGAGAGCAGTGGAATTAGCAAATCCGGAGGTTGTAAGTTCGATTCCCATCCAGGATAAATATTTGGGTTATAAAAACAATTGTAGGCTCTCTGCCTCTGTGTAACATGATTAGTAAATGGATATTAAGAATTTTATATGCTTTTCGATTGTCTGGTCGCAATAGTACAGGCGCTGCCTAGTTTTCCAGCAGAGGGCCGTGTCTGAGTTATTCAAATACATTTTTTTTATGAATGTACTTGTTACTATTATATGTTGGGTTGTGATACAATAGTTTAACAGTTCTGATGTTTTGATGTCATTTGTGTTATGTCCCTCTTAAAAAGATCATAGAAAGAATTGAGTATTAGAGTACACACAGCTACATGCTACGATAGAAAGAGACTGGGGTAAAAACTTGGGGTGGCTTCTTTCGAAGTTATCTACTGTGGCCAACTCGTACAACTACACATGCTATATTTATAAGCGATGCTACAATCTTAGTCCTCAGAGGTAGCAAAGCATCTACGAATTTAAATAAGGCTTTCGCCCTGTCTAGTAGATGTGGATGATGTGAGTTGTAATTACCACTTAACATTACATACCCGAAATATTAGCTATTTCTAACATAAAAGTATAAGCGTAATGATTACAGTAATACACTTCTTACTATAAGAGACAAATCCACAGTAGAATTCTAAAAGCTAATGGATGACGTACGTCTCCACACACCTGTCACGAACAAGTCAAGTTAAATCAAACGTTTTTCGCGTGTCGTTAGTTCCACGTGAAGTGTAGACGTACCTCTGTACGTTAGACAACATTTCTTTCAACGCAAATTGTCCTAATGTTTTCCGCATCTTGTTTACATTTCTTTATCGGAATCTTTACTCGTTTTATTTCAGCGTTATTACTCAACCGCAACACTAAGTAGGTAGTGGAGACGTCGTCAACACAATCTATTATTGCGTAGTGTGATTCAGTAAACAAATTTAGCGAGCGGCTCTGGATCGGTACCAGTGTTCCAAATGTTCTTTAAATCGCTGTTCGTCTTCCAGCAACCCTGCTGTTAATGTCACCACTACCAATCGATCTAATTAATAACGTTATATGTTATAATACGTCGCGTTTTGGCGCTTGTCCAGACTATAAAAGTAGCGACTGCGTTTAAAAATGGCGCGGTTAACCTATTTTGTCGTGTATTTTGAACAAGAAACAAATAAGTTGGTCTTTTTACAAGGATTGCCATTGGTAAACATCGTAATTAGTATATGTTGAGTAATATGTGACCGTTTGCGTTTGATATCTTAATGAACAATGAGTAAAAATAAAATATTTGTCTGTAATTTCAAAATTACTATAATTTCCTAAGCTAATGCTTATTTGTGTGACATCAAAAATAATACTAATATGATAAATGCAAAAGTAATTCTGTCTGTATGTCTGTTACGCTTTCACGTTCAAGCTGCTGTGCCGATTGAGATCAAGTTGTATGTACTGATAGTTTGAGATTTGCGGACGAATATACATATATTACTTTTTCTTCCAAAAGTTATCCATCAAATGGTTGAAGCAGGGGGAAGAGCTTGTATGTGACTTTGTATCTCTTCGATAGATTTTCTTCAAAATCTATACAAAAACTCTACAACAGAAATGATTAAATACATACATCTCTTACAGAGGTGAAATTGGGGAATTAAAGTTTGTAAAAATACTACTGAATACTAAACATTAAAAAACTTCATAACTTTTTGGAAATTCGTCTCCTAGATGGGGGAATTTCTACAAACAACAATAATTGTTGTCTTCAATTATTAATGATTACATTCATAATTTATAATTAATAATTGAATTCAAATTATTTGTTTCATTGCTATGCCAACGACATTATTTTTCTTAAGGTATTATTAAAACTCTACCCGTTAGACATAATTGTACTGATAGTTTTGGTTTTAAGAAATAAGATTTATGGGTCCGTAAAATTTAATAAAAGGGAATATAGCTGAATCGGTTTTAACAGGGCTTTTACTGATAGATAACTGATGTTACGAAGAGTAAATAACGTATAACTAATAGCATAAAATTAAAACGATTTAAACACATGATACCCTTATGCATGTGTACATAATTCTTTACTTTTGTTCAAAATCAATAACAAATTTAAATTTAAAAACCCTATTATTACAACTGTTATTTGGAGCAAATTAATATATTAAAATGGCAACAAATAAATTAACTTGCAACACTTGTGTTTACATAGTTTTATAACAAAAGATGGGATTATCGACATTTGATATGCAAGTCCAAATAACAAGTTCGTGCCGCCCGCTGAACAGCGGGATCGGCGGGGAGCCGCACAGGCAGTCGTTCTTTCCGCGTTACATCGTTATGTTAATTTTATTAATTTATCAGTGTTACGTCAAATGATCGACGTAAAGCCGCGCGACTCCCACCCCGGGGGGCATTAGCCCTCTCGAGCAAAAGCCCGGGTAAAGAGGAGACCCTCAAGGCCCGAATAATCCCTACTTCTCTCCTCTCTCGCGTAGAGCACGACAGTACCGCTGAGTAAGAGTCGTAGAGTAGGTGTAGGACGTCCTTCTTTTCGTTCCAAATAGCAACGTATCGTTGCCGTATTTTTTAAGTTGCGATCAAGTAATATATTTACTAACTACGTGATAAAACTGAGTCGAATGATTGACGTGTTGTATGATTTACTCATTCGTTTTGCATCCCATTTTAACGCGACGCCTAAGATGCTTATCTCATATATTAATGAGTCGGGAACCAAATTTTGCATCAAATTGCAAGACTAGTTCGATATGGGTTTATACTCCAAACAAACCGTGTAACTTTCACTGTTTTTAATTTCTTGTCAGATGACTACCGGCTACACTTAGAACCGAGGCGACATCTGAGTTTCCACAGTAGAAACGCATGTACTTATGATGTCAGACAGGGCTTCGATGATGTTTGATATTGTATGTGGATGTTCTCAAGCTGCTTACCTGCAGATGCTCTGTAACTATATTTCCTAATGTAGTATGTATGTGGTGTATTTTTTTCTAAGGTAACACACCTGTGTAATACCAAACCGTAAATATCTATTGGTGAGTCCTTTAATTATCAAACCCGGTTATCCCTGTCATCCGGTTATATTCGTAAGATAACACCTAATTAGTGTAACTAAAATTAATTATGTACACGACAAACGTTATAACAAATACGAGAAACACGCTTGCAAGTCCTCAATATGAAATGAGTTTATATATTTAGAATAGAAAATATATTTTGGAGGTTTTGCGGAAAAGATTCGAGTTTACATTTTGTAATTATTGCAGTCGGAAAACGTGCCAACAAGTCTTTTAAACTATTGGAACTCGTTCATTACGAGAGAAAACAGCTGGACGATACTTGAAGGAAACTTTGTGACGAAAAATGTAAATTTCTTAATGTTTCTTCGCAGGTGGTAGAACTGAAGAGAACTTTGAGAGAAATTTTTTATCTATGAGAACTGTACCATAAATGGTTATCTCTAGTGTTACGGTTGGAAGGGTGCTTCGGTAGGCTACATTTACAAGCGAGGCGACCATTTTAGTCCTTAAAAGTAGCAATAAATCCACGTACAACCTCGTACGTAAGTAGATGTGTATGGGTTGCAGCGATCATTTAACATCAAGAGGACTGCAGCCTTGTTTAATATTCTTTACACATTTAAAAATTAAGTTATAAAGTTGAGTTTTATCAACCGTAAGAGCTCGTACGAATTTAGATGGTTGCCTCGCTTATTGTAGCCGGTAACTGCACCTATTTAACCTATTTAAGAGAAACACGAACTTTAAGGCGGATGATGAGGGCGGCGGTGGGACCACACCGGTCGAACTATAGTTCTATCACCTATACTTCTACTATATTGTTCTAAAACCTATAGTAAGAAAGTAAAGTTTTATACTTGTTTGATTATTTTTTCTTTAAGATACAATTAAATTCTAATACAATAAAATACAGCAAAATCGTACGCGAATATAAGTATGTGAAGGTTGACTTATTAATAGCAAACATATACGTCAGTCACGACCCGTCGTTTGCATAGTTGTGCCCAAATTCCAAGGAAACTGAAACTGGGTCTATGTGACGACAACAAAAATGACCGCACTCCGAGATAAACGATATGACAGCAAATGGAACTCTACCAAATAATTTGGCAATGATACAAACTGAACGGTGACATTCACGTCCCTAATTGTCATCGAAGTAATGATAGAAATAGGTAATAAATTTATTATCTGGGAAATTATTAAAAGGGGAAAAATATATGTCAGCAGTACACTCTACATGAGTAGAGTGTCAAACGAGAGTACAAGCCTCTTGAATAAACAGCCCCTGAAGTACAACGATCGCCACCTTAAGGCTTAGAGTATTATCTGAGATACTCGAGTTATCAATACGGCAACGTTCGTCGAATGTTGTATGCAGTCTTCTGTGGACTAATATGGTACCTTCCCTTCAAGTGTAGCCGGAAACCGCATCTCTCATATAGAAACATAAGAGTTGCCTCAAGCCAAATTATGAGGTCGGCAACGGAACTTTCTCAGTCGTTCTACCACTTATTCAATGTCCTTTTTTTAAAGGAAAATTTGTGATTTACAATGTGATAGAACACTTCAACAAGGGAAGTATCACCGCCGCCCTCATGCCACGCCATAAAATGGTATTTGTATTTCGGTTAAAGTTGCGGTTGCCGGCTACACTTACAAGCGAGGCGACCGTTTCGGTCCTCAGGAGTAGAAACGCTATGCACGACGTCGGGCAGGACTCTAAGTCTTGTTTAGAGGTGGGACGTAGATATGGACTGCAAAGACATTTAACAGCAGATGACCCGTACGCTGGTTTGTACGATCGGTTATACATTTGAAATCTTTTTATGTGTCACTGCTTTATGCAGTTGCGGAGAAATCCCTACACGCAAGTCTTTTTAGCAACTGGATAAAGTCTGAATCATGTTCCACGCTGCAATGCGTCATATTATTACTCAAATCTTTGCAGGATACGTTTTCTTGGCACTTGCTAGAGTCTATTACGTGTTTGGCCATTACCTCACCTAATTAAAATTTTTGAAACCATGACTTATTATAACATTTGGCAGGAATAGGCAGATAGTAAATTCGAAAATCATGAAGCCAAACACAACTAAGGACCGTAAAACTAATAAAAGGAGAGAAAAAGCATTCATTGATAACGTCATTTGATTTTGATTTGGCCTCTCGGCACTCAGACTTCACGTAAGATTTTTCGAAATTCGAGTGAGAAAATGTTCTTAATGCAGCTTGCGTCTCCGCGCACGCAGTGAACGTAAGCATAAGTATTGATAGACTTCCAAAAATGGTATAGCGGTTTTAAATTACTCATAATTAGCCTATAGTTTTTAGGGTGTGTGATGTTAAAGACATATAATTTATAGTCCTCCTTCAACTTTTGAATTTAACAGTAGAAAATTCAGAAAACAACTGTAATAGTTAACATTATAATAGAAAATATTTCCTTGATAAACACGGTCAACAAAAATTGAATAATATTATGTCATTTTGAGAAATGTATAATTGAGAATATATTTTTTACTTCATGTTGTCTAAAACGCACTTGGCAGCTTTTTATAAGTCCAATACTCTTAATCTTAAAATACAATAACACTAACCTGGCTCTGGATGGACTCGTCGATGGTCTCATCGGTGCGGTTAGAAGCGGGCGACAGCAGCAGCGACCTATACTCGCCCTCTTGTTGCAGGGGGAACGCGTTCGACGCATACGGCGCGTATCCCGCATGCGACCCATGCGACGCGTGCGACCCATGCGGCGGCACCGGCGTGCTGCGGGGCAGCGACTCCGGACCGCGAAAGGCTGCCGCTGGCAATGGGCTCGGAGTCCTATATAACAGTCAAGTTTTTACTAAAACATAACCAAGTCTTTTGCATATTATAAAGCGGTTTTAGTGTGATAAGTAACAAATAAACCTTTAACATAACGTAAGTCGATTACTGTAGATTGTAAAGAAATTTTACTAAAATAATTGAGACGAAGAATCTCAGAAGCCACTTTTTATGTTTATATCTTTATTTTGTGTGAGAATTTAAATTAATAAGTACCAAATTAATTATTTATTGTAACATAAAGGATAATCAATGTGTTCGTTCTATTTAAAAATCGTAAAAAGTAAGTACCTAATTAAAATAATAAAAGAGTGTTGTTATAATCAATATAAGTAACTGTATTTCTATTAAACATTGAAGCATTGGCAGTAAAACGGTTTTAGCGCTAACCATAATTGAGACAGAAACAAAGGTTCTCGAAAGTTAAGATGGCGTTTTTATTACTTATAAGGTATTTCTGCGTTCAAGATTGATATTATGTAGAAACTAATTTAATTAGAGAGGGCATTATTATAAGCGGTCCATACGTTTAAGATGAAACATGAGAGTTCGAGTGAATTTGGTAATCGTGATGGCTATTCCTCTCAAAGTATGTATAGTATTTGTTTTCTTACATGAGCTAATCAACTTAAGGTTAATAGAACGAAGTTTGACGGCTTGCCATTACAAAAGCTTTTTTTAAATAAATTCTATTGTAAATGCCTTCAGTAGATTATCTTCAATTAAAAAACATAATAATACTTTAAACTAAATTGAACTGTGTTATACATAATACAGAGAGGAATGAAAAAATATTTCGAGAACCAAATGGTTTCAAAATGTTCTAGAAATGTAAATCATTCTATTTAATTATCAGTGGGTATTACACAAGAAAGAGCACTATGTTACAGGAACATATATTTTATTAGTAAAATAGGCAGTCCTTATCATTATGTTGTATGTCGTGTAATTAAAGAGAATGAAAATTGTACGATAAAATCTCATAACCCGCCGTAAAACGACGTTTTCTTCATGTATTGTGTTTCGGTTGGGGAGGTGTGGTTGCCGCACGCAGGAACGCATCCGCGTCCATCCTTAAATAGAACTTCTGTTCTATTTGAGATTGAACGTGGTTGTCCATGGGCTGCAGTGATCTCTTAACATCAGGTGGCCTGCATGCCCGTTTCTTACTCTTTCACAGTGAAAAAAAATGAAATATGAGATATTTGTGTTTTATAATGGTCGTGTGTATACTGGCGTCAATAACAAGTTTGTAGACTTGCGGTGGTACCTTGAAACAGAATAAACTCTATGTCATAACTAATGTAATTACATAATTAGATAAAAAGTAATAATATATTTCCGAATAATGTGAATCACAAAATAAGAAGAGTTTACGTTACTAGCGTTAATTTGCATCAATATCCTACAATTTAAAATTACAGTTAATTATCTAAAAGCTATTTTAAACGTATTAATGTGTGAAAAACATATGGTTACGATAACAAAACATATTTTCTTATGTCTTAAAGCGATAAACAAAAATCGTCTTGTTAGATGCCCTCTAGCGTCAGAATGATTTATTGAAATACGTACCTAGATACTTCAATCGAAGAAAAAATATTTACATAAAACTTTAAAAGCTTTTTGTTTTAATTTTCCGTTCTTAGTGCTCGTGGGTGTGACGAAACACATGTTAGATCACTATGTATGTTTGTACTAATCGTTAACATGTAGAGTTGATCATGGGCGTGATGAAAACTGTTAACTAATTACAGCGTGTAAAGTATCTAAATGCATCTGTGAATACAGTCATGTACTTTTTGAAGCTGAATACTAATGTTAATGATCACCGCACGTCAGAATTTGATATGAGACAAACAAACGTAATTTTTGTCGTTTTGATACTGAATTTTTTGTGCCAGAAAACGTATTAAAACTTACATCTCCTCTGAGCATTCTGAAGTTCACATTTAAGTAACTAATGCGTAGTGCAGTAGGTATAAAAATGTTAACTCATGCATAATTCACAGAAGTGCCTCTCTTGTTACTTAAAAATTTAATTTCTGACGTTAGGTGTAAATTTTGTCTAATGAGTATGAATTACCTGAAGGCTGGCGCAGCGGCGAAAGGTATGGGGGAGCGCGGCGCCACCGGCGTACCTCGGGGGACTTCGCGGTCGATGTCCCTAAACATGCCTTGTGCGTAAGTATGGTCCTTATGACGTCATGACATCTCCAATCCGCTTCAATCCTATGTTCCTGACTTCACGTAGGGGAAGTGAAGCTAAGAAGCGGGTTGAAGAAAGAGTCATGACAGTGTTTAGAATCAAAATGACTAAATAATGCTGACCCAGGATGTAAACTTTTGGAAATATACAGGTCAATAGTAAAATTTTGGAGCCATCTTCCTTGAAGAGTAAGTACTTTTGGGTCAAATTGCAAGGTAGCCTTTTGATGCTAAACACGTAAAATCCAGAGCAAAGTACAGCCGTCCAGCATTAATCATACATTATAACTACCTAATTTGTCGTTATATCTATCACATTACCATAAAATGATAAAGTTATGGTATTTGAAAGACCAAATACAAGATTTTCGGTCAACCAATTTTAGGAAGATGTGACTCACAGACATCTTAATAATATAGTTTGCTCTGGTTTTAATGGAAATATAACGGCGGAAGCTTACATATTGACAACTTTAAACAGAAAAATCATTTTTTTTTAAATAAAGATTACAATGGAATCAATTTAAATAAAGAAATCAATGGATTACTAAAAGCTGAGCAATAGAAAAATTGTTTTGTTCAAAGTAACATAATGACTTTATATAAAAAAATATTTTGACGAAATTCACCCTTTCCAAATTCCAGATTAGTCGTCAATATATTAACTTAGTAAATGTATCAACTAAAACAACAACAAATATATTTTACTATACATACATTGCGAAAATATGTAAGTACATAAACAGACAATTATCATACAGGATTCATAACAAAATACATATACTCAACTAAACATGCAAAACAACACTTAATAGATATGCATTATATGAACCTATGAAGTTCTATATTGATCGTTGGATATTTATTGATATCGTTAGCAATATATTAAATTGCTTTGTATTAACATCGATTCATGCTACTTTTTTCAAAACGGGATTCAATTCAGATATCAGTTGACATTTGAAGATAAATCAACATACGCACAATGCAATTATCGAACATATTTTCATTCCGTAATTTATTTCGAAATAGTTACATACCGTGGGTAGTGTATCAAACGTAACATGAAAATAATAATCGATAGATCAATTAAAACGGAAAATGTGGCAAATGTATACTTGTATTTTAATATTTAATGTCGGTAAGTTAGGCGAAATGTGTGGATAAATATGTCAGCAATTTTATATTTAAAATTGTTTATATAGAAATATAAATATATAGAGCTTATCTAACGTTTTAAAAATCTTGCACATATCGGTCACACGTATCCTTATCATATTTCTTAAGTTACAAGCTCTTATTTATACATAAATGTTACGCTTGATTCAGTACATATTAAATACACATAAATGTCAACTAGGGACTAATGCAGGGCAACAAGACGACACCTATCGGCGGTCTTACTCAGCGAGTTCATGATAGAAGGTAGGCGTGGGCACACGGCCTACAAAACTGCCCGGTGACCGCGGCAGCGTATACAGATGAGGACTCGAACCACCCCTGTGGTTACACTGAACAATTACCAACTGTTCAACAATTCTTATGCGTCGAACATCGCATGTTGGCACATCGCGTATGAGGATTGCGGAGCGTTGCATTACCCGGATGCCTATCCGCACTCCAGACAAGTTCAAACTTATCTAGTATTTGTACGTCGGGAATTCAGCATACGTTATGCATCGTCTTTCAGAACCTACACTTAGTATTCAGGACTAGCAACAAATCCTTGATCAAATCCTTGTGGACTCTTTTTCTACATAGAGTTGGTTGTAGATGTCCATATGTGTCAGTGATCACTTCCCATCAGCTGGATCCTTTAATTCATGGTACTATGTAATAAAAGTAGCAAACTAACACGCAAGCCCAAGTTGTTATTCCTGTCCATGAATATCTCTAACTAATTCCATGTAGAACAACTGAGCTACATGCAAATAAATAGGCAGCACCTAAGTATATCTGTAACAGCTGACATTGCGTTGCCAAAATCTGTATTTAAAGTGGAAATACACGTCGTACGTCTTAAAAGTAAATAACATTACAAATACAGGTCGTGTTTTGCTGAAAAGTGATTATGTATCTTAATATAAACAAATTTTTATATCTACTATATACCTTACCATTTCATGTGTCCCTGACATATAAAAGTCGTATCGGAAATTTTATTATAAGTCAGTGAATTCATTGACACATCTGAAAATAGCTATTTTATTTTAACTCTTGAAAGGATACTCGTATAACGGAACTAAAACGAATGTAACATATAATTAATGTGTATCAGATATCAATAATGTATCAGGTTAAATAAAGTATCGAAAAGAAGATAACATTTTTTAAGAAAATGCACGTCGCTATTAATATCAATGTGTACATGAATTTTTATTATTCGTGATATTTAAAAATTTTCAGTGCATTCATAATATCATATATTTTTACTTGGAATTATCATAATATTATAAGTTAATGCTAATATTTTGAATTCTAATATAATATAAAATATAATTCTAAATGATCAACAGTAACCAAGCGGAAACTTAAGGCTACTATTAAAGACTAAATTCTATTAAGCTTTTTATAATTCGTTAACAATTACTAGACTAAATGTAAAAGGGAAAAGTCCCTTAAATCTTAAATTATGTCATAATCATAATCTAGAATTTTCACTCAATAATTTCCTTTCTACTAAAAGTTTCTTTATGTTGACCAAACTGTTTTACCTTTGCACGACTAATTTGATTTGGTTAGGAGCGTTCTTGAACAGCATCTGGGCATCCTCATGTCGTAGGTCGCGTGCGTCGTAGTCGTCGATCTTCGCGATGATGTCGCCACGGACCAGCTCGCGGCCGGCCGGAGCTCCGGGAGTCACCTGGAAAGACGTGCATATTATTATATAAGGAGAGAATCTACTGTAGAAAGATTTACATTTTAAAAATGATCGCCTGATGGTATCCAAAAAGAAGGCTTGTCATGTTTTTTTTCATATTTATACCAACCAACTTCCCTTACCTAGTTTATGCCCTTCTTTTGCTATAAGTCATAATAATAAATGTTGGAAGCCAAGATAGAAAATGATAAATCAAATAGTTATGGTTATGAAAATTTGTTTAATACTATAAGATTAAAATACTTTTTACTTTTTATCCATTTTCCTCCGTTATCGAATAATCGTTTGGAATTTCTAAAAAAATCGTTAGTTGTAAATTAATATTTAATGAGATTAACGGTAGACATTTTTTTTAAATCGAGGAGCCATTCTGTTCTCTACTCCATGTATTTTGCAGTTATCCTGGTTGAAAGATAATCTGCTTAAAGTTGCCATATTATTAAACTATCATTGTCGTAGCTTATTAAACTTAGAATATAATTTATTTAATTAAATCTGTTTTCGAATAAAAAAACGTATAAAAAAACGTAACTAATTCCGTTGAACCTTTTGAGAGCTGCGTTGCCAAAGTCGACATACTCTTTTGCATCGGGAGATAAAAGTATAAACAACGTCTTTAATGTATTTGGGGCCACAACTCGGCCACACTTATTTCTGCCTTAAAACAAGAGCATCAAGTTATAGATATTGGTACGCTCAAACTATTGCTCATTAACCTGCTATCGTCCATTACAACACAGTTATTGTCGCCCTGTGTATCGCTCTGTTGTCAGATTTATCCTTTTCAAAAATTAGTATTGTTCCAGAGAATTACATTTTATTATACAAATACATGTACTTAAGTATTTAAAATTAGCTTTTACGTTTGTTTTAACCTATTTATGTAATTAACGTACAATTACATAACATGTAAATTACAGTAACGTTACAAACAAACATTTGCTAATTAACCGCATCTGTCGGCCTACAACTCAAAGTGTTACGACAAATGTCGCCTGACACATAGGTGGAAAGAAACAGAGCCATGACATTCTGAAACCCTGGACTAGGTCACAGGTACGTGTTTCGCTCCAAGGCAAAACATATTTTTCTTCACATTTTTTCCAGATGAATGATCTGAGTACGCATACGTCATCTGTCACATTTTCTTTAAAAAGATCTTTGGACTTAGAGTGATTACGTTTGAATTCTTAGCGAAAAGTTTTCGTTAAAACTAATAATTTTCATTTCGTTATTCCTTTTCTCTTTTTACAAGTGTGCAAATATACCAGAAATAATGTCTTTAAATTCATAAGTGCATTCAAGGTACCTAGTATGAATGTAGATCGTAAAAGATGACAGCATCATAATACAACTGAAAGTTGGGATAGACAATGCGCCGAAATCGATGGTTAGGATGACCTTGGGACTGGGCAAGGGGGAGGTTGGGACGTGGGACGTGGGACGTGTGCTATGCACCGAGTTGGCCCACGAGCCAGGCTAAATGCGCCCCCCGGCGTTGTCGTGCCAACCGCCACTGACATTTTTATCGAAAACAACCGCCCAACTCCGTGGAGGCCGCCGAATCGACATCTAGATCTGCGCAAATCCATCACACTTCCTCCGAGTCAATGGCGAGGACATGTGTCTATATTTACACGTGTCTAACGCTTTATGTCACGGATGCAAAATTCTTTCGCAACGTCATTTCAACGCTTTCGAGGTGATCTAGATGAGGTCGGTGTTTTTGCAGTTTCTCTGTTGGCGGATGTCCGAGCTTATCTAACAACTCAACGTAATAAGTTTGCGTCAAAGGAGGATCTGATACGTTAACGTGAAATTGAGAGTTTATTACTATGAAGCCGTCTCTAATCATATGTAATTGCTGATATATGTTTCAAAGGCCGTTTTTTGAAAATTTTTTCTTGCTTATTCCTTTTTTTATAAATATTATCGTTGTATATGCTTATTTATTTATTATTCCTTCGGTATTACGTGCACCTCAATTCTTAATTCACATGATATATATAGGTCGTAATAGCTTGGTAGGCACTTAAGATTAGGCATTTGAGATAAAACAATTAGGGAAACACAATTGTTCTAAATTCATATCAAGGTTAAATGTTACATGTTTTAACTGTCGATACAAGCGTTTACTTTGTGTTACTTCAGTTATCTGTTTACACTAGCAACGCTTCAATCTTACTACTATTTAGACAAATAAAATCAAGTAAACAAACATTTAATGTTTATTTATAATCAATTTTAGAATCAACAAAAATCTTTGATAAAAACATGTATTATGAAAAATTTATATATTTTCAACGTCATTTATATCTTTCGCATAATGTCACTTGTTGAATTAAAACGTAACGTTACTTCTATCTACTACTACTACTATATCTTTTGACACACGAAGTTGCGCTACGCAATCAGCTGTTGTGTCTGGAAACAAGTATAAAATTAATATATCTGTTTGATTGACTCATCGTAGCCACATGTAAGGGGAAGCAGGCAATCAAAATGTTTTATAGCGAATAAAAAATAATGGGCTCAAGGCCGCATGGAACTAGATTTATGGCAATCAAGGTCATATTAAGATAAGTGCATTAAACATTCGATTTATTTTGGAACTAATGAAAATTTTCCAGATGGTAGACTGGTCTGACATCATCGCACAGCAGAAGTAACTCTTTGCCGTTGTTTATATGTTCTTATATTGGACATACAACTTGCCAATCAATAGCTGATAACTATAAATTGGAAAAATACGTATAGTGTAGGTGCTATCTTGAGTTCTAAGTAGAGCGAAAGATTCTAGAGTAGATATAATATACGTCAAGCGAAGAAATATAATTGTGTAGGTGGTTGATACATTTTAGGCACATTTTAGATACAATTCATGAAAACATATATATAAAAAGGCAATTCTGAAACATTATAATGTCTTGTTTTTATTACAAAACTCTCGTGGCTTTCTTCATGTGGACTTCAATTTTGGGGCTTTTCCAGATTTTCTAACAACTAAAGATTCTCAAAAAATAAATAAATATATCTACTCAAATCCGTAAATTACAGATTATCATAACTTTTTTATTTATAAACCGATTGAAATGAAATGACACTAAATGTTAAGTGAAGCTTATTGCAATACATTAGTGAAATTTGCATTGCAATCGGTAAGTCGTTTCTGAGATTAGTGTGTACAAACGCCCAAATAAACAGACAAAAAATGTAACAACTGTTGCTATGTGTTCTATTGTATTAATTAATAAGTTATAATTTTATTTGATGTAGGTAGTTAGTTATTAAATTTTTCGTTGTTTATGTCAGTAACTTTATCATTCATAAATTTTTTTTCGATATCTTTGCTGTCATCGTGTTCTCGATTCAACCTCAATTTCCGAGTTTCTTGGAGAAATATCTAAATTGCTTGTACTTTTCGATTGATGTAACAATCATCGTTATTGTAATATGTAATATGAAGCAAACGTAACAGTAAATGGTCTTGATTGTTTTTTTTACTAGATACGAGAAATTTGAATTTTACGCAACAGTATCTCGATAGACGACCGAATTAAATTCAGAAAACAATAAAATTGATTGTAGCTTAATTTAGTCAACTTCATCAATAATAATAACTACGTACGTAAAATTTAAATCTGTGAATACATTAATTTATGTAAATAAAATAGGCCAGCTAGTAGCTTCTAAAGCTTAGGTAGCTAAAGGCGTAGAGCAAATAATATTACGTTTGAAACTGGCATAATCCGATTTTTTTTCGTTTCAATTCACATGTAAAATTAACGTGATGCTTAGACTTCTATTTTCTAGTTCTTAAACAGTTGCTTATTATTGATTACTATTATTATATATTATTATTAATGAGTGATTATTATTTAGCAGTAATAAGTTAATCATATATCTAAAAATAATAGGCATTTTAATTAAATTATTTGCTGTGAAATATTTTTTTTGCAGACATGATTCAACATCATAGTAGGTAGGTATATAAAATTTTACAAGTCGCAAAGAGTATGAAAAACCAATATATGAGTCATCCCATCCATTGGCATACAAAATTAACAGGTTGGTTAACAACATGCATTTTGCCTCTACAGAATGGAAAACAATTCGTGTCTATCATTCATTAGACAAATATACGGATACTTTTAGCCATTATGATTTTTTATGTGAAAAGAGTAGCATTCAATCCACCTGATGTCAGGTAGTCGCAGCCCATAGACATCCACGTGCAACCACAAACACGACGGAAATCCTATCTGAGCTCAAACGTAGATACGTTGCTACTCCTGAGGACTAAGATATAGCCGGCAACCGCACCTCTCCAACCAAAACACAAGTAAAGCTTTACGGCGGATTATGAGGATGGCGGTGGTATCACCTCAGTCGAACTATAGTTCTCCCGCCTTTACTTTAATTTCTTGGTAATCAGGCTACGATTTTGCTGGGATGTGGGTGCTATTTAATGAGTAATGTTTTGATTGCCTGCATGTTAATTACCTAGAAATCAAAGATTATTAACGAAGAAAAATGTGCTGAAAAACCTTTGTAGCAAACTTTGCTTAAAACTGGTCCAGCCAAATTTGAAAGTTTCCAGAATTAGATTACGATACGAGCAAGTGGTGTAATTATTACGAAATTTTAGAAAATTAACGTATTTTTTCAAAATATAGTTTGTTTTGATACGTGACCTAGTGCGCGACATCTTCAGGCTGGCGGCGTTCGTTATAAATAAACGCAAATCGGCTGATGCGCCGCACACCTACTCATGTTAGCGATTACTCTCACTGTCGATGTTGTTAAATCATCTCTCAATTCTCTCAGGAATAATAATATATTTGGTTTCTCAACAAACTTATAAGATTTGTAGATAAAATACTCAACTTCAACTGAAAATTGCTACTTTAGGTTTCATGGATTTCGCACACATTGCATGTTTCCAAAATAATCATATTGTCTTTGCTTAAACATAAATATTTCCGCTCTACAACAGCAGTAAAGTAAGTAAGTTAATTAAGGGAAGTTATGGTATTCGTTTATTAGTAGGTAAGATTCAATAAAAGTAATAGTAAAAATATACATTTACTGTTCAAAGGCAGCATTTTATACATTTTTTGCTGTTCTTTACAGTCCGTATATCAGGGACAGCTTTTGGTATATTAAGTATTAGTTCTAATTCATTTCGAGTATAAATTGTACACTACTTGGTAATTCAGTTAAGAATACAAGTTTGATCCTATTGAATGTTAGTTTCAGTTATTATTAAGGCACTACTTCTACCCCTTTTGCTGTTAGTTACAATCCATGTCTAAACTTCAGCCCTATTTAGTATTAGATCCAATCCGTTTCGAGGACGTCTTCTATTTTATTTGATTTTTAGTTTATAGACCATATTTCAGGTATATATTTGGCTTTGTTTGATATTAGTTACACATATTAAAAAAATATTCTTCCCTATTTAGTATTATTATAACCAGTTACAAGTACAAATTCTATATCATTTAATTATTAAGGTAATTAACTCTATTTCAGATACACACTACTCAGTTTAGTCTTAATTTCAGTGGACTTTTATTTTATTAGTATTTAATTTCCAAGTTTTAGATGCAACTCCTATGTAAAACTGAATTATAGCCTATGCTTCAAACAAAACTTATACCTTATTTGGTTTTAGTTACAGCACATGTATTCTATTGTGCGTGTGGACGCACTAAATTTTACGTAATAAGTTTATAGTAAAAAAAACTATAGTAATTTATTCCACGCTAATTAATACGTGTTAAAATTTGTAATTAATAAAACTTTACATTTTCATAAAGCAATTTTCCAATTTATAACGAATTTTTAATTAATGTTAGGCACGAGAACAAATAATTTACATATATTTTCTTTCTACAAACTTACTATTAGTTCTATTATTACTATTATTGTGGCTACTTCGAAACATGACCCTTACACGAAACACTTTCTTAAAAAACAAGCTAATATCGATGACAACAGTGTCTGTAGAGTATCCCATGGGCGACTTTCTTCTTTTAATATATTGCACCTATGTATATATTCAATAATAATTTTGCATTTTTTGCATGCATTGATCTTGGCGGTGGAACTTGGCGGAAGTAATTAATAATGTAATAACACTTTTGTAACCTTGTTCATGGAAATAAAAAATATTTGATTTGATTTGATTTAAATGATTATCTTAATTATCATATTCAAAATTAATAAGAAATGTTAAATCGTTTATCAGTTATTCAAGCATAGTATTGATATAAATTGGCCAGTATAGTTTTGTTTAACAACTAAAATATTTTATCAAGCGATGAGTAGATGCTACGCTACACGAGCCAGTGGATATAAAATACTTGATAAAAAGTTTAATTTAAGACGTTTTTTATTTCGGCGGAGTTTAATATGCTTAACCTTAGATTAGGGAGAGATAATTATAATGTGGAAACAGATAAAAGACTTTTCTAATAGCTTTGTGTTTTAACCAGACGGAAGCTTGCAGGAATGAGGTCACACTTTTGTCGACAGCTGTCGAACGACAGATACAGCTCCCAAAATACCAGAATCTTCGAAGAAAGCTATTATGTAAAAATGTCTCGCTATTGTGTAAAATAACTTTTTATTTATAGCTACTTCTTTGACTGGGTCGAAGTCAGGTCGAATTGGATACCTACTTATTAGTTATTCATAATTTATTTGAACAAGTTTACCTTGATACATAATTATGAAGATCGTCTTATTTACCATTTACGATTACAGTAAGAATATTTTTAATTGCGATGTAATTATGATAGCCTATTAATTGAAATCAAGGGTGTATTCTCCAAGTCTATTTGTTGGCAATGTTTATGCAATTATCCCTGCTGCCCCACATCGGTCGCCGTATTATGAATGTTCTCGATGATGACATGTTAAATAGTCCCATATGATTTAGGCACACCGGGAGCCAAATCGTTCTTTACGTCAAATAAGTTGCAACAGCGACAGCGTCGGTTTGTTTACACCGGCGTCGCGTACATTGTTGTCGGCGTGGTGCGTGCTGAATGCGCATAGCTTAGAGGCGTACCCTCGTCACGATGAGCGGGGTGGCGAGGTCCGCGCCGCCCACCAGGCGCAGGCCCCAGTTGGTGTCCCGGCTGTCACGCCGCAGCGTCACCACAAACGTATGCAGCCGCCCCATAGCGAGGGGTGAGAGGGGTTCGATGCACTGCGCGGACGCGCGCTCGTTGCGCGACTTGCGAGCACGGCGATGAGACGCGACGTTGTGCGGGCAAATTTAGCTCCACCGCAAACTACAACTCGCCCCTCCCCCCGTGGTTCTGCACTGCATGTACCATGTAACCCTGCCTTCGCAATCGACCTAATTCAAATTACGGAAACTATGGTAATTAACCAAACAGATTTCCCGCAGTGCACCGTGGCACGGATAGCCTCCTGTTTTAATTAATGTTTTTGTAGCTACGATCAGGATATACGATACTTTTTAATACTGGTTACGTACCAGCAGTAAGCGAAAGATAACTTGCATGATTGTTTTGGCCCACGTTTGTTTGTTTATGTTCCTTTACTTTTAACTACTATGTAACGAAGAGTGGGTAGTATAATGGGTAGAGAGCAATGACCCAATGGTTCTTGAGGAAAAATGTGAAACCGTTCTACATTTATTATGTAATCAATAATTTCTTTATAAATTTATAACTAACATTTTACCATTTTCATGTTGTGCAAGGGCCATAATCAGTAAGTTGGCGCGCAGTTAAAATGGTTAAACCATAGATATCTTTAAGGCAATTTTAGAGAATTCTTAGCAGGAACTCTCCGATGTTCGTCTGAAACGACATAATCGCCACGCCTGTGTCTGCCTTATAGTAGTGATATGAAAAGTTGCTGTGGTCTGCATTGATATGTACGTTAAGGTAAATTTAAACTTTCTAGACGTTCCATTAGTTATCGGAAATAACAACGCATTTGTTTATTGAGTTCAGGAAGAACTTCTAAACTCCGTCTTTGAGTTATAAAGCCCACTTAATATCAGATGGTTTACATGTTTTTTGCACTTAGTATAAAATAATCTCAAGATAATTATTTTCTTATGTAAGTAACCGTCATCAACATAATCATATAGGCCTGTCACTGAAACGAGTAGACAATAAAAAAAAAAACATTACTAAGTACAATTGCATTCGTAATAATATTTAAATCTTTGTTCATACATGACAGTTTGGCAGTGGTCGATGAGATGAGAGATAGGTAATTAGGTATTGGCCAGTTTCCTTGCGAAAAGAAGTATGCGTAATGAATATTATGGCAACTGCTTCAACTACGCACATTACATGACATTGTTATATATTTACTGGCTGTACGAGACTTTGTAGCCGTGAATTAAAAAAATGCGCAAATTAGCACCGCACTCGTCGTAGAAGAGAAACTTCTAAATATACTTGCCACTAACGATGACCCATGCAAAATACTCTCAACGAAAAATATATTACTTCAGATAGATTTATTAAAAAAAAAAGTATATAATAATAATAATAGTATTTTTATATTATGCAGTGTATTAATGACATAGTAAATTAATTGCTAAATACAAATGGTGTTATGCCATGATGCCACGTAACTTCAAAGTTAAAATACTTAAACAGATATTTCTATTTGAAGTAGTTTTCTGGGTGTTCTTCTGTTTCTGAATATATTGCTCTCTTTCTTTTTTCCTTCATGTCATCAGTTTTTCCTGTCATGGAACAGATATTTGTCCTTAAAATTTTATTCTAAATTGTCCATTTATCAATTATCGACTTGCAGCCCGAAAAGTTTCACTTCAAAAACGGATAAGCAATGCCTTGGATATATGCGTAACAAATTGTATTGTGTATTGCATTTGTGTAAAGGCTACAGATTAAAAAAACTGTTTTTTTTTCAAATAAGTCAAGTACTTTAGTGTTGTAGGGCTACATACAGGCAGATATGCACATAGACAAGGATAAAAATGTGGATTTCGTCTCTGTATTGATAACAGTTTATGACTAAGAAGAATATATTTTCAAACAAATATTCGAGGTACTAACGGTTTCTTAATTATTTGAATATATGTTTATGCTCTCAGTGAATTATACAATTGTATGCGGACCCCTAGGGGTACGTTATATAGATTATCGCTTTAAACGAGTGGTACAGTCATCAATTATCATGCGTTTATACTACGCACTGATTTAACAGGCGCGTTCATAATTATAGAATGTGTTATTGAAATAAATTATTAATAGAGTTTTAAAGAGCGCATACTCGCGTAGCACTACGTTGCATATTGGACACAGTTAGTACCAATTAGTAGACTGGACTAGATTTTAAAATACAAATATATAAATATTTTTGCCGTAATCTGTACAGATTCACAAAGGTACCACTGACATGCCCACTCTAGCGTAAAATACGTTTCTGTGGAAATGTGTGGCTTGTGGGTTACTTACATATGGGACGATCATATTAGTCCTTAGGATTTACTCATCTGTGATATCATTCCGAGAGGAAACTGTTTAGAATGAAGTTAATTACAATGTCCATGGGTGGTACTGTCCGCTTCAAATTCAGATGGAAAGCTCATTTGTTGCTTCAATATTAATTAAAAAGTTAAAAGATGTTTATCAAATGTAGTGTTTACTACTTTATTAACGTAACAATCAATTTTTCCGTAATTTCTTATTTATATTTTCTTAACCTAAATCTTTAAGTCCAACCTTTGCCATCGTTTGACGACAAAAAACTTAACGCTACATATATTAAGCCACATGTCGTCGCTATCGTAGATGCCATTGACACACAAATGAGGATACAAATATCGAGACCCAGAATAGCTATCGTAACTATGACGATATGAACCGTCTGCTTCTCACATTTGTGACATTACTGGTGATTGGTGTAAGATATTATTTAGGGAAAATCATTGACATAATTTCCGCAATGCACAGGCAATCTTGGATATATGGCTCTATTCTGGTTTAAAGTGTACGACAAGGCATACAAGGTTTTGCGGATTAATAATCAGGCGTTTCAAATAACTCTGAACGAACGAACGAAACATGTATGACAGTCCCATTTAGCTTTGCAATATGGATAGCTACGTATATCATAGCGTAGCGACAACATAATTAATAATCACGTTCGGCGGATCATAAGCCTATTAATGCACGACTGCTGGGCTTGGGTTTCCTCAGAGAGTATGGAAGGGATAGCGATAGTTGATCACGTTGGCCAAGTGCAGATTAGTAGACTTATCTTTAAGAACTCATGAGGAAAAAACAAGGTAAACACTTAGACATGCCGATTACGCCAAGATGTTTTCACCGTTAAAGCAAGTGAAAATTAATTCCTAATGATTATAAAAAATGCGATACGAGTCTTTGAATTCGAAAATGAGCGAGGCCTGACGGCAAGTCGAACAATGCACTCCCCTTGTGATAGGTGACAATCTCTACTGTTTCTAGGGAAATTTTCATAATACTAAAATACAATTCGAAAAGTTAGGTACCTTTCTCCCGCGGCTATAGTTCCTTGGCTCATCCTCAGGGTCGGGACGTTGATGTGGCACGCGCCAGAATGGAGGCCTCTGGTACATTGGCATTCTTATTTACCCCTCGACAGTGTGGATTCTAGAAAGAAAACACATAATTATTTTAAGGAGCTATGTACTAATCTAAGTGATCGATCTATCCAATGACGCACATATTGTAAAGAATTACGTTGATTTATCTTTAGACATACAAGTTTAGGTTAGATGAAATAATATTCATTGCAGAAATATCTCTCTCTATAAATATATGTTTAGTATATGAATTAGAACAGCAAGTATTTGTTGGAAGATTAATGGAAAGTATGAATACATTATTATTTT
Organism: Phocides pigmalion okeechobee; assembly: GCA_018251015.1. Taxonomy (NCBI): domain Eukaryota; kingdom Metazoa; phylum Arthropoda; class Insecta; order Lepidoptera; family Hesperiidae; genus Phocides; species Phocides pigmalion. The sequence goes on from DWON01000125.1 coordinate 39,045, forward strand.
AAAGATTACGTATCTTATTTTATTTTAAATGTCCTAATTATCCTAAAGCATTTCCACAACCATTGTCCTTGATGAATACGTAGCCATACGATATCACATATAGAAAATTGAACAGACAGACGCCACTCGTATATTTTATAGATCCCATAGAAATTCTGCTAATTCGCGATAAAATTGAGGTGTAGGTGTTTGGCAACGCGGTTTATATAATAAATCACCGGTGTTATGGACAAGGCCGGGCGTATCTGCGCGGCTACTCACCAGATGGCGTGTGGAGTGCTGCAGCGTCGCCCGACCACTCGACCAGTGTCCGCGGTATTATCCCGAATTATTCCGGGGCACATCAAACTATGTCTATTTTTCGTGTGGAGAAACGCGCGAGACGTTCGGCGCGCTGTGGTTCGCGTGATTTACAAGCGGGTGGCGACTCGCGCTGTTTCTGGGCCGCTCTCGAAATTCGCAATAATCCATTTCGTGTCACACTCGCCGAGCGTGGTGGTAGAGCGTGGTCAACGCTCCCGAAATTGCCCAATTTTTACGGTTCCGTAGCCAAACGGCTAAAAAAGGATCCCGTACAATTTCATCATTCTCATCTGTCTGTATGTCACAGCCATTTTGTTGAAATTGCTTGAATAGATAAAATTTGGAAGGTAGATGTGAGGTATAGAACATTATGCAATTGAATTAAGTAGGTAGACATGGGGTGTATAAAATATTAGCGATTGAACTCATCACAATAGCATCCTCCTCTATATTTTATGGGAGACAAAAAACTGATTATAATTTAATAATATTTTCAAAGCATTTGTTTTAAGGAACAGATGATATTTGATTTTTGACGTATGGGTTAATTTCGTTTAATTTGCGTACGGAACGCTTTAACGCGCCCGATCCAACACGCGCTTGGCAACTTTTTTCAAAGTTACGCAGACGTTTCTGGGCTGAAACGATACGTGTCAAAGAGTCGCCGCCATATTTTCCGTTGAATAGGTCCGTTGACCTGGACAATAACGTAAATCTCCAACCGTGTTAACGGCACATAAGTATGTTATGTTTTCGCAAAGAAGGATGAGCTCCATTTAAATAAAATATAAATGTTTATTTCTCGTACCGTTTGGTCTTTTAATTTATTTCTTTTGAACAATAATGCAATATGGACTTAAATTAAATATAAGTTTCCACTGACATAGTGACAACATAAATGTCTAAGTTAATCATACAATTTCAAGACAATAATGTTCATAGGATCACAATTAATTTTTGCGTCGCTACAAACACCACAATTATCTTCACAATAAAAAATGTGTACTTTCTTAACTAAAAATACAGGCAAATGAAAACCAAAATGAACTAACGATTTAAGATTTTTTTATTATATACAAAAATAACAATTATTAGGTAAGCAATAATATATACATTCGAGGACAGTTTTAACACATTTCGAATAATGAAGCGTTACATATAACTTATATAATGGTCTAATACGAATATTTGGCTTACGTGGCAAGTGACCATACGGTATACACGACGTTGCGAAAATCTAAGGATATTTTTTTATTAGACCCACTGTCAAAGCCCGTTAGGTTAAGCTATGATGACTTAGAATTTCAAAATTACTGACTCGCATAATACAAAAGATATAGAAGAAGACTGCATATTTGGTAATCATCAGCGCCATCCGAAGAAATCTGTAACCACCTAAACCACCTACAAAAAGGACAGGGCTCATAACTTAAGTCAACCAATTATATCGGGTATTGATGAGGTACCGATATACAATTAACCATGTAATTAGATAGCATTAGAAAGCATTTAAGAAAACATATTATTTTAAGGAAAACTTAGCTATAAACCGCTTTATATTTAAGTCAGGATCTACTATAAAAGTGGCAACGTCAATGGTAATAATTTCAGATGAAAATAAAGATATAATAACTTATAAAACAGTTACATTGTACTGAGACAATTTATGACGTATCTTGACACCCGTAAACGTATCGTAGCAATTGATTAAATAAATAAAAATACATTTTGTACTTTGACTAATATACATAGAGGAGGTTAATGAATACTGTATAAACATTCCGTAAAAAAGTTTCGATCATAACAAAATTACTATTTATTAAAATGTGATGAACACAGAATCAGATCACTGATAATCAAAAAATGATAAAATACAGATAATAGTAAATTATTATTGATTTTATTATAAATATATTACTGCGGAAAACGTGAAAAGAGCATTTTTATTAGAAAGTAAAAATTAACATAATATAAGAAAAATATTAACAACATTACGATATTGGCATTATGGATAGTTTACCTCCATTAATTTATTTCATTATTGCTATGTTAGAAACAATTATACAATTGAATACTCTATTATAAACCAAGATATATTAAGAAAATAGGAATTATATAACCGACGTTTGTATAAAAAACCTTTTAATCATAAAATAAATCACAATATAAAATATTCGTACATATAAAAATACAAATGCAAATAAAATACAAAGAAATGTTAAGCAAAATAATTCGAAATCTATTGAATCGAAAAATAATTGTTTGAGCTAAATTTAACACGATGCAATATAAAGCATACATATTATGAAGGCTCTATATTTCTTAATCGAGTTTTGCTTAAAGTAATGTAAGTAAATAATAATGACTAGGTTTTCGTAACTAAATGTATTGTTGAGCATTCTTTGACAAATTAGCTACTTAATGCACAATTTGATAGAATTTACAGTAACAAAGATTTTTTTATTACATTAAATCATTTTGATAATGTTTACTCAGAACTGTTCAACTGTTTGAATAAAATAGCTCCGCTTAATGTACATAAAGCATTATTTTATATGAAGAATATTTTTGTTGAAATTTTAAATATGAAATGTAATGTCATCGAATTTGTTTAAGTAAGTTTAAGTGTTTCTATCACATGTAACATTTGAATGTATATTTGTACATTACAAAGTGAAAAAAAATCGATGACTATATTTCATGAATTAGAAACAGTAAATATGCATATAACTATGATAACAATTATTAATTATGGGTAATAAACTACAGATAGGAAATATATGTAAGTCCTGTTGCATTATAAAATGATTTATTTAAATTGTAAATTTGTTTCTATCTGGTCTTAAATGGTTGGTGTTGGAAGTGGAAATCTGTAACTAAATCACAACAAGATTCTTACCTTAAATCCATCTTACATACTTCTTGCTTCGTCTGAGTACTACAACAGAACGCAAGAAAAAGTAAAATTCGAATCAAACCGTCTCAACCAGAACGTAGCAGTGCTACTGATATAGAGATTACAGAAACAAGCAATATGGTATTTGTGGCAAGTTAACTTCAAACAGTTCTACCATATGTAGACGTGTTATTATTATATGACGCAACAAGATTTCGTAAGAAAACTTAATAATGATTAATTATTTAAAAGTCCAGCAGCGCGGGCTTAGTGTCGCGGGCGCACTTGATAAGCGAATGCATAAGTTTCACGAATCCAGTGTCTTTGGGCTTTTCTAAACCTCGAAGCAGTCGATTCTTCATCACAGCGACAAATTCCCGGTTGCTCAACTGACCATCCACTGTAAAAAATATATAAACAATTAAATAAACATACACATTTCGTTAAAATTTTTCTAATCCCCCCACCTTTGGTGAGATGTGACTTTTTATTCAATCCCCTCGCCCTTGGGTTGTATTGTAAAGGTGAACATTTAGGTTTATTTAGGACTATTTCGGGCTGGTGATTAAGATTGCCGTGCAATTTTGCTGTTTCGAGCCGAAAAAAGTCCTGATATTTGTTATGCGTCCCAAACGAAGTAATTTATGGATTTACCTCTTTACTACGGATTCGACATCTAACGACGACAATTTCATTTATTTAGATACTCCATACTTAGAGAGAAACGTTAAGCAGTCTATCATAGTTATTATCGATCTCACAACCTTGAAGCCTTGTTGTAGGCCCTATGGGTGGTATTGAAACATTCGACAGATAAGATGGCAACTAATTTGTTTCTCAACCAGTACGCATCGAAGCAACAAGGTGGCCTAAGCTCTAAGTCTCCTCCAATTATGTGGAAAGACCCGTGCCATGACATGATAATGCAAAAAGTACGGTGATGACGTACACATCTTCTTATACAGAGTAGAAAGTAATTGAGCTCACCGTTCTAGCCTAAGTTCGAGAAGATAACGTAGACAACATACGCGAGCTAGTACTAACCAAGCAGTCGATTTACTGGTCTCATCGAATATGATAAAGACATTTTTGATAATATACGGAAGCTAAAACTTACAAGCACTCACAGTTCTAATCGAAGATGCAACAAATATTGTTGATTAATATACGTGAGCTAGAAGTTAGCAAGCAGTACTTATTGTTCTCATAGAAGATGGTGAAGACGACGTTGATAACACACGGGAGTTAGAAATTACTAAGCATTATCACTGTTCTCATCGAAGATGGTGAAGACGACGTTGATAACACACGGGAGGTAGAAGTTAGCAAGCAGTACATACTGTTCTCGTCGAAGATGATGAAGACGGCGTTGATAACACACGGGAGCTCGAAATTAGCAAGAAGAACTCACTGTTCTCATCGAAGATGATGAAGACGACGTTGATAATTTACAGGAGCTAGAAGTTAGTTAGCATTACTTGCTGTTCTCGTCGAAGATGATGAAGACGACGTTGATAACACACCGGAGTTAGAAGACGACGTTGATAACACACGCGAGGTAGAGATTAGAAAGCAGAACTCACTGTTCTCGTCGAAGATGGTGAAGACGACGTTGATGACGTGCGGGTGCAGGTCGACGTGCGCCACGGTGCGCGCCACGTGGCGCAGCGTGGGCTGGTCGATGGACGCGCCCGCGATGTGGTAGAACGTCAGCGCCGTGTCCACGTCGTTGATGTTGTTCAGCAGGTGGAAGAACTTCAGGTAGTCGTCCTTCGTGATGCCCACGCCGTGGTCTCGGAACCTGACAATGAATAAGTATTATCATACCTTTCCAGCTGGTTACGGATCTCCTCTGAGAACGAGAAGAGCTACACTTTCTCCATATTTAATTTTCCAGTTAACAAAATTAGGCGACATTCCACGCGAACTAAGTGTAAATTGGTGAACATTGTATATTAAACAGTTATCACTGAGCGGTATCATGTTTCTAAGCATGTGGAATTTATTTGCATGTCTGTTGACATGTAACATGTTGTAATGTTGTGGTCTCAGATACGGTATTTTTTTAAACACGAAACTTCCATTTCAGTGGTTAAAGTTACCTTCTTATTATCATGTTGTGGTCTAGACAGTATAACTTACTATTAGTTTAAAGTACAACTGGACTTCGTTTCAATTTAATTTATACTCATTAACAAATTTTGCAATACTTGTTATTATTCAAAGGCAGCAGGACCAATATTACACGTGTCTAATTTCCATCACAACTGGATAGATTATATTGACGCTTATTCAATAATCAATTATTAAAGGTGGTAGAGCCGTTAGAGCTCGCTCGGGGCGGCACCACCGCCACCCTCATAACCCGCCGTAAAATAACATGTTCTTCATGTATTGTGTTTCGGTTGGGGAGGTGTGGTTG
>DWON01000126.1:0-44610 GCA_018251015.1 Phocides pigmalion okeechobee
CAATCCATTCTGTAATACCTACTGAATATTAACGATTTAGAGCGGCAGGTTTGTTTTGATCACCTACTATTTATTTTTTTAAGTTGGAAAAGTTACATACGAATGTGCTAACCGGTCAAATTTAAATTCAAATTCAAATATTTTATTTCATTGTAATGAATTTACATACACTTAATGAACGTCAACGTATAATGTAAAATCAGTAAATCGGCTTTTAGCGCCCTGTTGGCTAAGGTTGACCGGGAGAAAAAAGCCGACGGAAAAAACCTCTCGGCACTCTTTTTAAATGGTCTCTGAAAACCATGGTTTATGAACCATTTATGTCCAAGCTAAAAAAATAGTAAAATCTTGACTGACACCGTTCATAGATGCGTTGCTAGTCCTAATGACAGTCGCTTCTAAGTGTAGCCGGCAACAGCATCTCCCCAACCCAAACACTTCTCCTTTCTTTACTTCTTCACAATTCTTTACGGCGTATTATGAGGGTGGCAATGATATTATAGTTCCCTATTGAATTATAGTTATATCATTTATCAAATAATTTAATTTTTATGGTGGTAAGTGGTCACTACCGCCTATGGACATTTGTGACCAAGTTAATATATGGACTTGGTTACGATGACCAAGTATGCCCATAGCGAAGTGGCCATTGAACATTACTCGTAAAGAAATTTCAACCTTACTCTGAAAGGTTTAAGTTGGAATACTCATAAAATAAGTTACTTTAATATCAGTATTGCGTGTTATAACAAAGCCGGTATAAACTAACTTTTCCATTACTTAGAACCCAACGCATGCCCCGAAATATCTCAAAGAACTTAACGCCGAACAAAATTAGCATATACTTAAACAATATTAACAATGATTTAACGCCAACGACATAATACTTTAACGCGCTATCCCGTAATATCCTCTGAATATTTAAAAGGAATTTTCAATGACACATTTGCCAGCTTTTACGTAAGACAATTTAGTACCTAAAATATAATTTGATAATTGTTGTGAGTTTTTAGCGTTCTTGCAAAATTGAAAGTTAGAACCCTTTTAAAAATGCTTTACTATGATATTTTACGAAATGTAAAACTATTATTTGCTTGGTTTCAACACTGACTGTTGCGCTCATATATTAATTACATCGAGTCAGCGTTGCGGGTGGCAACGCTAAACTGGAGATGTATGCTTAAGACTGAAGATGAGCCGACAATTCACTGAAATATTTTTTAACATCCGTGTATCATCTACGAAAACGCACCACCAAAAAACCCATGAAACCTAATGTCCGATCCCTGTCTTGTAGGGCCGACGGAAATACAGCAGTTTCGTTCGTCCGTAATCCATACAGATTTGTACAAGCCGCAATCTTGTTTGCCGCAAGTTGGCAGAGTATCGGCTTATCACACAACTATTTGTATCTGTGTGTGTTAACTTGTATCCCTACAGCTAAGGAAATAAAAACTGAGTAGAACAGTAGTACCTCCCCGATCAAACCGTACAGATCTAAACGCTTTTCGATATCCTGTTACGCAAAGAATCGATTCTTCAACTTTCAACGTTCTTTTATAACAATTCACACCTCTGTAAAAATATATTTAATACTCGAAAATGAAATTTAACGGGACTGGTTTAAAAACTATCGTCCAGAGAACCCTTAATTGTTCAACTGTTCTTACAACTAAACTTGAGCTGGGTAAGCACAGCTCTCTGCGGATCATAAAACTTTTATATTTCTCCGGATTTCTATTGTAAAATACTGAGCTTATGGGAAAGGAAAAATTATAGCGTTGTATTAGAAGAAACGCGTTAAAATGTATGAAGATTAAATTAACTGAGCCAAAGTCTTTTCTGTATGTTACTTGCGTTAGCCTGCGGGTTTTTCCACAAATAAGGTTAAAACTATAAACTGCATAGCAATACGTAATTTTAAAACTACTACTAAAAAAGGCAATGTTGCCATTAACTGGTCATTTTTGCTCTGATTGAAGATAATACGGGGTGATATCGTGATCAGGGATACTAGCAATATGTTTAAGAAAATTGAGGAACGTTAAATCAGTATTCTTAGAGTTAAAGATTTTTGTGTGTGTAGAGTAGCAAACACGCATGCAAGATACCTGATGTTAAGTGATACCACCCTGGTAGAACTATAGTTCTCCCACCTTTAAACTTATAATTAAGAAATCGACAATTTTCAGTCCTTACTAATATACATATTCCTATTATATTTTACATGGCCATGCTACTAAAGCTCAATTTAGTTGATCCGAAGCAATTACAATTTTACAAACAAAAACAAACGTGTTCAATTCAAAACTGAACGTCACGAAAGTTTAAGTCATCATATTCTTTTAAATAAACAAACATTCACATTAATATACTCGTATGTATACTTCAGATTCGTGATAAGTGTATTATGAAAAATAAACATTTTCTTTAATATAGACTCGTTTTTAAACAATGAAAATAGGAAAGGACATTATTGTATAAAAAATGATCAATTATATACTTTTTTTTATTATGAAAGAGTAAGAAACTAGCATGTAGACCACCTGATGTTAAGTGGTCACTGCAGCCCATGGACAACCACGTCCAATCTCGAATAGAACAGAAGTTGTGTTTAAGGATGGACGCGGATACGTTCCTACTCTTGAGGACTAAGTTGGTCGCCTCCAATAATGTGTATCCAGCAACCAAACTTCCCGGATCGAAACACACTACATGAAGAGCATGTTACCTTACGACAGGTTATGAGGGTGGCGGTGGTGCAGCTCCGGGCGAGCTCTAACGGCTCTACCACCTTTATAAACTAAATACTTTTAATAATAACATTGATAATTATCTCACATTGCTACAAACAAAATAAGTAATGTGGTCGAATATGGACCATAGACTAGACTAGACTATGTTATTTAATCGATAAGACAGATTTTAAATATTAAAAATATTGAAAACCAAAAACAAAATACTCTGTTAAAAGTGTCTTAAATTTTCAAGTAATTGAATAGTTATACTTTATAAGATTGTTACAACTTGAAGTGAAGCTGGGTAAACACAGTTTTCTCGTGTCGTAAAAGTTTCGTATTTTGTCGGATATTTTATGAATCCGGGTATTGTGAAAAGTGTACTGCACTTTGTTCGAGTTTCACAAAGGAATTTGAGACATAATAACTTTTGGGGACACAAAATAGGACGCAGTATCGTATAAACTTGCTTTGGGTTTAGCAAATATACTTGAATGTATTGGTTTTTCTGTAATACTTGAGTTGCTAACGAAATTTTAGAAATTTTGAACCATTTTAGAAAGTTCCGATCACTATCACTTGTTAAATATAGGTGCCCATAGTATATAATGGAGACGCAAACTTCTTCGAAATATAATAATAACAAAAATGCCCGGCATTGATTTTTTTTTAATGTGAGAAGAATAGCAAACATGCATGCAAGTCACCTGATTTTAAGTAGTCGCAGCCCATAGACATCCAAGTACAACCACAAACACGACCGAAATCCTATCTGAGTTCGTACGTAGATACGTTGATACTCCTCAGAACTAATATGTTCGCCTCGCTTCAAAGTGTAGCCGGCAACGGCACCTCTCCAACCGAAACACAAGTAATGCTTTACGGCGGGTTATGAGGATGGCGGTGGTGCCGCCTGGGCGAACTCCAACGGCTATACCACCTTTATAAACATCTTTCAGACTTATAGATATCCTCACGAAGTTATTCTTCAACATTGAACCGAGTCCAATGACGAGTTCTCGTATCGGAGGCCAAGACTCACTTCGCTTCGGGTCGCTGAGCCAGCGGAGTAAGTAAGTATTGTACTGAGTAATAATCAATTTGTAATAGAAGCTTTTAAGAATCTGAAGTGCAAGATTTAAATGCGTAAGAGATTAGATTCTTACCCCAAGATTGTGATTAGTGTTTTTTTACGAAAGGCCACATCTGTAAGTTTCACGTCCCAATATTTAACCCTTGTTAATGAATATTTATTCTTAAAAAACGTGCGACACTTGTGTTGTCGATAATTAATCGACTTTTAAGAAAACTTAAACAATCGTGGGAACCATATACATAATTTCTCAATCTTTAGTAGGAAACGTGAAAAACAGGATAACAATCAATAAGGGTACCATTGTTATCCTAACAAGATAACATCAGTACAGACTCATAAACTTAGAGCAGTAAAACTTGTTTGTTCGGTATGTTTTCCAAAAGATAATTACCTCATTTAAATGTGTGCTATATATATCTAATCCGGTTTAATTATTGAGCTCGCAAAGCTGAAGTGAATACTTAACTTTGGGACTGCAGACTCGTCTATTACTCCAGTTTCATAGAAAATCAAGTGAACTGCATGCTTGTTAACTGGTTCTACGTATTAAGTGGTCGCGGGACGCCCGGCAAATGGGTAACATCAAAATTGATAGTTATTAAAGGGATTCACAATTGAAAAATATGAAAAAATAAAGGTAGTTAATAAACAAAAGAAGACATAGATCCGATATAATGATTATGTATATTCTTATTATTTTATTATATAAATACACTAGCTATGCCCGCGTTCGACCGCGTTTGTGTTATACATTTTCACAATATGAAAAACCTATACATACATGCATCCAGACATTATTTAATTTCTCGCCCAATTTCCAAAAAACTCAATGTATCATACACTAAAACCTTCCTCAGGAATCAATCTACCTGTTGTAGAAAATGGTGAGAAAATCCGTCCAGTACCTTTTGAGTTTATTGCAAACAGACAGACAGATAGATGCGACGGGGGACTTTTTTAATATTTATAGAAAGTAATCAGAGAGCGATGATTAAGGGCAAAATTTCACAATCAAGCGTCATGCCATTAAAGTCTGTCTAATTTTATTATTTTATTAGGACAATACGTACAGAATATACAAACAAGTTACTAAGTAAAGTTTGTTGCCAGACAGTTGCAGGACACGACGGCATAACAGAGCATAATTTCAGGCGTGCCAAGATTTTTTTTTTATTCAATATCCAGCAGAATTTTTTCAAAACTTTTTTGAACGTCTGTAAACTACCATTGCCTCGTAAGGCGTTTCGTTTTTCAGAAGAGGCGGCGAAAGAACCCTAAAACACACTTCTTTTCTATCTTTGAAGATGTCGTGTACAAATAACGAAAATGTAATTTACAATTAATAACTTAAATTAATGGAGCAAGTGGAGCTGAAGTCTTTTCGGACCATATTTATTTATCATTTAACTAGTCATCGGTTTTATAACCAATCTACCTTTTTAAATAATACTTGCTTATTCAACCAATATTAACTTATTTTCTGGGAGACTTCTGACATGATCAAGTATTTTATTGCAGTAGCGAATGCAGTTCCCTGTCATACATAATGTAAATCCACTTACCTCATTATCCTTATCAGCATCCTTGATATGTTGCGCAATGAATCGTACGCTCTGCAAAGCAGCGGCTACTTCTGGCGACAGGTGGCGAGGAAGCATGTTCTCTGATTCAGTCACTGTTGACAAAACGTATTATTAATCTCTCTGAACGAAAATGGTCCTTTTTTATTTTCATAACAACACCCGAGGTTCATTTAGTTGTATCCAGGACCTCACCACAGGATACAACTACATGAACCTCGGGCGATCTCGGCTGAAACCCATTACTTTCCAAGTTTGGTAAGAGAGACAATAGAGATCAAAAAACACCCTCAGAACTTAAATGGAAAAGAACGAAATCCAGTGGTTAATATATGTAAATCACAAATAGTGTAGTGTTCAGTGCGTAAAGATACAGTTAGTGTTCTAGATCATGACATGGAACACAATAAAAGAAAGAGAACTAGACGTTGGGTTAGGTAGATTAATCTATGACTAGCACTCGCAACTGTCCCCCCCCCCCCCTGCACTGCATTTTAGCCGTGATGTCGAGCCATTCAACTGGTTTAAAATATCAATCAAAACCGTTAATATGAGTACCCAGTACATATAAAAAAATATATAATTATTTTTTATAAAAAATCCTTGTACCCGATGGTCTCTGGGCACCGGCGCCAAGCATATCATCCTCCGGAGCGGGCGATTTGCGGTAGTCCCCATTATCTCCTTTGCTGTCACCAAATGCATCAGTCAAGCTATCCCTGCTGCAAGAAATATAGCTTAATTGAATTAACCTGGCCTCATAATCCGCCGTAAAGCATTACTTGTATTAAGCAACCATCTTAGTCTTCAGGAGTACCAACGTACTCGTATCTACGTTCGAGCTCAGATAGGTTTTCAGTCGTATTTGTGGTTGTACGTGGATGTTTTTGGGCTACGACTACTTAACACCAGGTGGTTCGCATGCTCGTTTGCTTCCCTTCTGACATAAACAATAAACATTTTTTACATTGTCAACACCGGATGGCACAGCGGTTACCAGTCTGACATGCAAAGGGTTACGGGTTCGATCCCGGCCAGACAGAAAGCTCCAGTCTTGTATGTGTCCATGGCCATAACATAACATGTCATCACTCCGCGCATTAGGTACTCTGCGTGTTGTACTCCGCAGGGAAAGTGTTAAAACATATTAATTTAATAACTAAACGATATTCAATAAAAGTGCTATCATGTCCAAAACACAACACTTTTCTCGTAAACTTTGTAACAAACAGTGCTCAATACGACACAAATGACACGTGGATCGGCACGTTCCGTATTAAGCTCGCTGAGGGCTTTAAAGTTTATGCTTACACCGATCAACCGACAAAGCTTATACTGTTTGAACGTTGCGCCAGATTAGAGCTTTCTAGTCCGTGTGTTTGAAAATGTGAATTAATATTTGTATAATATTGAAATTCAAATTTTTCATTGTAATCGTGACAAACAAAAAAAAACAATATAAAAATATTTTTATTCAAAGTAGATTCTTTGCAGAACTCTCATTGAACGTCAATAAACTATCACAGACTCTTAAGGTGTTTCGTTTTGGAAAAAAAGCGTCAAAAGATACTCCAAAACGCACATCTTTTCCATCTTTGAAAATGTAAATTAGAACTAATAACTTAAATTTATGGAGCAAGAGCAGCTGGAGTCGTTTCAGACCATATGAGTTTATCATGTAAATAATCGTTAATTTTTGTAATACGCTTTTTACACAATATTTGTTTAATAACCAATTTAAACTTATTTTCTAATAGATTTGTGATATGTTCTGTTATTTAATTGTAATAACCAATACAGTTTCCCATTAATTATTAGGCTACCTTAAATTGTCTCTATTTAGGGATACACACTTTATCCTTTATGTTTCGTGTATTAAAGTTATGATATTTTTAATAAATTTATTATTATACTTCCTAACATACATTATATATTCATATATGTATATATTGACTATGCACCGTCAATAACTATGTTAATGTTGAATAGTTCTCTAAGGGACCCGCTACAGACGACTTTAATATTAAACATCGTGGTATTTCTTGAGTTTCATTTGGAGTGATGCAAGACTGCTACACTTATAAGCGAGGCGACCATCCAGTTCTCACAAATATCGACTTCAGTCTTGTTCAGTCTCTAATTAACATCAGTCACATGTTCGTTATATACTACGCTTGTCGAATTAATTAATGTTCATTCTTCAATGACCTGCACTTGACTTTATTATCCATAAAAATAATGGAAACCTAGTAACACATCTAATGCACATTACAAAAACAGATACTTTTATAAAGAATAATAATAATAACACTACAAGAAGCACACGTATTCAGGATTGCGATTCTTAATACGTGTCAAATAGTTCGGAAATCTGCAGCTTAACACAGATAAACGACAATTTAAATTTATTATATATCTCTTTATGTCATTACTCCGTAATATTATACTTAGCGTCCGTAAGGTTATACTTAGCGTCTACTCGTATTAATTTTAAGTTAAAACATTTAACGTTTATAACAATATTATTTAAAGGTTATTCACAGAAATAACATAATATAAAAGAAAAAAAGACTACAAATAAATTATATTAAAAAATCAATCTTAAGATAATAATAAGGGTATAAATAAGTGTCAACTAAATTTATCGTCTATAATCTTTAAATATTATAAAACAAAGTCCCCCGTCGCGTTTGTTTGTCTGTTCGCGATAATTCCAAAAGTACTTTACGAATTTTCTCACAGTTTTCTACAACAGATATAGTGATTCCTGTGGAAGGTTTTGATGCATAATTAGTTAAGTTTTTTTTTGTAAATTGGGCGAGAAATTAAATAATAACTGGACGCTTGTATGCATAGATTGTTTCATATTGTGAAAATGCATAATATAAAAACGGATGAATACACGGGTACAGCTAATTATTTACATAAGACGACGTAACACTAATTGTCACGAGTACACTTCTATTCATTTCAGATATATTCTTTTAAATATCGTGGAATTGCAATGGAAAGCCGTTGCAAATCAGTGGAACGAGAAAATCGCGTGCATTAACACTGAAAATAGAGGTCATAGATACCTAAGCATGCGATTTATTCGAAACATATTGAAGATTAGGGGTTGGATAAACTAAATTTATTTTACGTGGCCTTATTTTCATTGTGGTAACAAAGGAATAACACAAATTATTTGAAAAACAGCCTGCAATGTGACGTCCAGTCCAGTCTAGTATGGAATATCAAGTATTAACATTTTTTTTATGTGAGAGAAGGAGCGAACGAGCGTGAATCCGCTTGATGTTAAGTAGTCGCAGCCCGTAGTTATCCACGTACAACCATAAACACGACCGAAATCCTATCTGAGCTCGAACGTAGATGCGTTGCTACGCCTGAGGACTAAGATAGTCGCCTCACTTCAAAGTGTAGCCCGCAAGCGCATTTTCCAACCGAAATACAAGTAACACTTTACGGCGGATTATGAGGGCGACGCTAGTACCTCCTCGGTCTACTAATAACGGAGAACTATAGTTTTCCCACCTTTAAAGTTATTAACTACCTGACCTCCTTGTTCCATGTTAAATGGTCTCTGCAGCATAGACATCCAAGTGCAACCTCAAACTAAACTAAAGTACTGCCTTATATGCATAGATACGTTGCTACTCCTGATTACTGAGATGTTCATCTTTTTGTATTTATAGCCGGCAATCGCAATTCCAACGGAAACACAAGAAGCACACTAAAGCGAACATGAGGACGGTGGAACGTTTCTGATCGAACCTTTCTCTTGCAAACAAAGAAATAAATATAAACATCTTATACGAAATTACCAGTTTAAACAGCTAAGTGTAATGAATCAAAGGGAGCATCAGCTAGTAGTAGATGGTCCCATCGCCGCTTGCACGACTCCTACAAATTTATCTTACACGAAAACACTATAAACACTCTTGTTAATTTTACACATACTTCTCCTGGGTGAGATTCAAACACTTTGAATGCGGCGCTCATATATTAGATCGGGTCAGCGTTGCGGGAGGCGATACTAAACTGGAGCTGTAATCTCTAGACTATGTGCCGACAATACACAGACGTAATGTGCGCTCCCATTTTGTAGCGCCGACTTAAATTCAGCATATATTTGTACGTACAAAACAGGTGTTTCGCCGTAAAGCAACATGTTCTTCATGTATTGTGTTTCGGTTAGGGAGGTGTGGTTGTCGGATACCCAATATTAGAGGCGACCATCTTAGTATTCAAGCGTAGGAACGCATCCGCGTCCACCCTTAAATAGAACTTCTGTTCTATTTGAGATTGGACGAGGTTGTCCATGGGCTGCAGGTACTACTTAACATCAGGTGGTCTGCATGCCTGTTTCTTACTTTATCACAATAAAAAAGGCCTCTATTGATAAATGACGTTTAAATGCACTATTTTACAATTTTTACATCCTGCTTACAAATGGGTTTGGCGATACTGCTTTTAAGTAATATAATATTAATGTTTATTAGTTTCGATTTTATAGATGCCAATATTGTTGGCAACATGGGCGTATATAACTTGCAGTGTGCATAGACGCGTCTTATAAATATCGGGAATCAAATTTGCAAGCTAGTATGTATTAAAAGCGAGTGGTTTATCGAGAAAACTCAATTTATCTTCGTGGAAAGCGAAGTCCATCTATAGAGTTATGAAACGATGGTCGTTCTCAAATTGATAAATATATTACATACTATTGTATTATTTTGCTGCTATTTGTACCTTCAGCATCTGGGTTAGGTAAACAAATTGCTGTGAAAGTTTTGATTTCGACAACGTCAGTTAGTTAAATTTAAAACTTAATCACAATATTGATTTGAACATTGAACAACTCTTTCTGCTAATGTAGTCATATAATAAAAACTACAGCAAAATTAGTTCCAAAGTGTCGTATCCTGATATATGAGTCAAATACAATATGAAGATCAGTATTAATTATAATAACGATGCAGTTACAACCTTGCCCTAGCCTATAGTGCTGCCCCTTTAAAGTTACAAAATTCAAATTGGATAATTCTGTTTTGGTCTCCATATTTATCCACAAACTTAATTGGAATAGGTGTGATATTTCGAATGTAGAGCGTCGCAATACGTTCTCAATGTGGTTTACAAGTCCCTTTATCTTGTAGCCTTCCCTTACCATGTGGTAGAATGGACGGTGTGTTGCGGTGATAGCAACGCGGCCTTAATAATCAGCTGTTAAATAGTTCTTGTGGTTCAGTTTGGTAGGTGTGGTTGTCGGTTACACTTAGAAACGAGGCACCAATCAGTCCTCAGGTCAGCTCATCTATTAAGGACAACAGGTAGGTCTCTAGTCTCGTTAGACGTTGGACGTAGATATGTCCATGGGCTGCATTGAACATTCAATGTCAAGTGGCCTTTACACTCGGTTGCTACTTTTACAACATATAAAAAAAATATGACGAGGATTTTCATCGACTAATCCGACTAAATAAGTCAAAATAACTTAGTTTTGATTTGAAGGTTATATCTACAAACGAAGCGACCACTCTTATCCTTCAGGAGTAACCAGGCATCTACGTACGAACTCTAATATGACTACAGATCTGTTTTATTTTGGATATGTATGCCCACTTAATATCAGCTAAACATCAGACCACGGCTTCTTTGCCACGTAAATATTACATTTTGATCCAGACCCTGTTATAGATTCATTGAATTTATTTATCAATAAACGAATTCTCGCTTTCGCTCCATAAGTCACTATGTTTTGTCCCACAACTGTTTAAGCCATGCTCAATATCGAAAAAGGTAGCGTAATTTCATCTGTTGCTTCTAGATTGTTTGATTTGAATACGTTTCCGTATCTATTAGTCGCAATGGTGAATTCTCTTTCACAGTCAAAGCTTCAGCGTTATCGTTTGCCCAATGTTTCACGGTCGCCAAACTTTTCTTTGTTATTTTATTAGTTTGCTCTACGGTTTATAACAGGTAGCTCACGTTTATTTTTCGGGTATAGTTTCAGGGTAACACTAGTGTAAAATACGACCATCTAAATGTTATATTTGATTGGTCAAAATATAATTGATATATTAAATTACCGGTATCTCTGTTAGAATATTGAAATTGTGTTTCATAATATGCATATATCAAGTTTTACTAAGAATCCGTTACTTGATATAATAAATAAATACAATGGACCGTACATATCCTGTAATACATTTTAAAATCCTTTC
This sequence comes from Phocides pigmalion okeechobee, assembly GCA_018251015.1. Classification (NCBI taxonomy): domain Eukaryota; kingdom Metazoa; phylum Arthropoda; class Insecta; order Lepidoptera; family Hesperiidae; genus Phocides; species Phocides pigmalion. The sequence continues at coordinate 11,642 of DWON01000126.1, forward strand.
AGTGCACGTCCTGTATGGTCTATATGACTGTAATCCAAGTGTGCCTGTCTCCGCATTCAGAAATAGGTCTCGAGTTGGTGTACGGGGAGGAGCTTTACATTTATTTTTTAATTCTAATAATTAAATGGCAACTAAGTATATTTATTTATCGTTATTCGTAGTCATATAAAGGCTGACCTTATTTAGAAACGTTTAAAAATAATGATTTGTATATTGTAACTGCAAAAAACGCTTCCTTTATGCAATAATTACTCTCAACGTGGTCAATGTAAAGCCTAAGCCTAATGGTCGTTTCCGAATTGCAAAGAGTTAAGGTCAGACAAAATAAAATTGGGGTATACGCGAACCCAACAATAGTTTCCGTTTATGCAAGTAGTGTGTAAACTTTATTTTCAAAAATGTGTCTATTCTGTGAATCTGTATACGTAATTTCATATCTACTTTCAAGTAGATATGAAATTACGTATTTTTTTATTGTTTTTGCTCTAAAGTTAATTATACTATGTTTATTAGACCTGTGTCAACTATTGCAATATACATTTGATTGTAACAGTTGAATATTCGGTGTGGTTTCACGAAAAATAGAAGATATTGACAGGCATACAAGTCAAAAAATATCAGGGCTTTCTAGTTTATACTGAATCGATGTGCAGCCATATATTGCATGCATGAGATGTTGTTACCTCTGAGGCCTATGTTTTATCAGGTTAAGAGTATAGAGAATATGCACATTAGTTTACAATACAGTTGCCTGATGTGCCATTTAAACGTAGATAATATTTACGTAAGTTACGTATTGTACATAAACTGTTTGCAATTTTATTACTTTACAGGACAAATATCTTTCAACGTATACATTTTAATAATTTTATAATATCTCTATAATTTTTGAAGATATACAATATTATATGATAATGTAAGCTTACGTCATCAGATTCTATCTATCCCTTAGTTCTCAGTTCATCCCTAAGCATTTGTTTTTTTTACACACTTGTACATATTTTACATAACTGTCTTCCATTTTTTGTCTATTTAATGCTAACAGTTTCAAAGTAAATTGGCTGTTATACACGGACAGACGGACATACCGGTATGACGATGTTGCGAGTGTTCCTTTTTGTCTGTGAAATCCTCAAGATTTCCCTATTACTTTATAAACCTGGTACTGTGCAAGCAACAGACATATATTTTTAATTTCACGTTGGTCGCCTGATCGATGTTTCATAAGACTATTGTACACCTATCTGTTCCGAACGCGCCGCATCGGTTAAATTATACGCAACTTTGCACACATTTCTACACCATATGCATTATATTTCTACAATATGCTGTAGAATTACTGACGGACACGCTCGCGAGAAGGACGTCATCGGATTCGGCACGTGTTGATCAGTTAGGTGTACGCGACCGTCAGCAAATGAGATGATTGCTGCGCGTACGGGTTGTGCGGAAAAGTGTGCACTCGCCATTAAAAGGGGAGCGGTTACCGCGGGGAGGTGTTCGCCCGCCCGCCCGCCCTTACGGCGAGCCTCCGTTGAGATTCATCAGTCATATATCGCGCGATTCCCCAGCCGGGTTGACGTGTCTCCCGGTCTCGGCTTCGGTGCGTTACGCTTCGCGGTACGTACGGTGCAAATGTGCATGAACAAAAATTTATTTACTTTTCAATAATACTTTTTCTTTTCGTTTTAATTCGTTTTTTAAATGATTAATTTTAGTTTTTTATTTACTTTATGTTACGTGTTTTCAACTTTTCATTATTTTTTCCAAAAACTTTATTTTATTTTATAAGCAGATTTAAGCGGATTTCTTATTTCATTTAATATATATTTTTATAATATAATAAAAAGACGAAAAGTTTCCTATTATTATAACAGATTTAAAGTGACTAAATTGTATTTTATATTTCTTTTTATATTAAATTCTTTATAGCATCACAAATAATAAGGGACAAAAAAGAACTTTTAAAAGTGCCTTGTAGTAAATAATATTGTGAATTGATGTTATGATGTATAATTAAAGTTAGACGCGCTCAATTTATTTCGTTTCGCGAAAACTTGAAAAGATAGGAAATAGTTTTGCCAATTTTACAATATAATTTGCACGATAACTGGTGTAAAATAAATAAATTGAATAGAAAAGTTCAAAAAGATCAACTCTGAAAAAAAATGTGTGTGCAAAATTCGTCTGAATTAACAATTATCAAGGTTTCTTAATCACTAAAGTTCATTTGATCAAGTTTCGATTCCATTCAATGTGCGAACGAAGATAAATATTGTTTTTTATACCTATCAAAGTGCATCATGAACCTTATATATTAAATTATGTTTACCATAATGCTTAAATAATAACCTTTAAATAATATGTTAAAAACTAATTTAGCAAGTTTGTTAGAAACAATATATGTCATGTTATATTCTCGTCCCGGGTCTCATTGAAATATGTGAACGGTACTCGTATGCGTAGTCGATTTGGGCTAAGTGCGGACTAAGGATTTCCCGGTGTTTTCCTTAATCGGTAAAACAAATGACAATCAATTTGTAATACGCATCGAGAGGTTTTGGAGCGTCAGACTCGCCGTTTGAGAGGCCGTAATCTCACTACTAGGCTATCTTGCTTACAGCGCGATGTAAATATAATGAAGACTGACGGGTGATCATTATTTGCAGGTATTTTCGATTGACGCGAGTCAGGAGCTGCGTCAAGCTGGCCGCCGCTCGTCGCGCCCGCTGTGAAATCATTAGCAGCACTTATTTGCCTATTGGACAAAGCGAGGAGAAGGCGCCACGTGTGGGCCTGTGTACAACCGGGGGCGGGCGCTTTGCGCCGCCCCACAATTGCATATGTAAGTAAATTGTTCATTACTTTACTTTTTTGGACAACGGTATAAAAGGTGTCTATGCGGAGTCCGCGTGCTTGGAGTGAATCAGGTACGTATGGTTATATCTCTATTGATGCTGATCCGGGACAGTATTACGAAGAGCTGAAGAAAACGGACTAACTCGACTGCTGGATGTTTGAAAATCGCCTCACATCGTTTTAGATTTACTGCCTCCATCGACTTATGAGACCTGTTTACTATTGGTTTATGTTACTAGGTGTCTTTTTTTAGGTTGGGCATTGAGATTCTGTGAGCTGAGTCGACGGACTGTTTATCATTTTCCTACGTAGAGCGTTTAAATTATTCATTTATTCCATGTAAGGTCACCGCTATGTAGGTGAAGTATCAATGGGCTATTATTTATTTTCGTACACTCTTCGTTATTACATATAAGCGATATAATAAATCGATATAGAAGCACAAAACTAAACATTAATCGCACGTTTTAAACAATAATACAGTAACTGTGTTTCACTTACCAAATACTTTATTTCATAAAAACGTGCCGATTTTGACACGATTAACACGGTTTATTAACGGCATCACGACACCTTATTTATTTGAATGTAATAATTAGGGGTACACGCCTTTTACATATGTATATTTCTCGGCAACGCGGAATTTTAATTCGCAAATTATGTGTGTTATGGGCTAAGCACTTGTATAATATCTTTACTTTCGCATTCAAGATTAATATAACATATCGGTATCTTATAACAAATAATTAAAACGTTTGGTAGTTGTAGTATCTGTTTCATATTACATTAATTGCAAGGTTTAAATAGTACTTGCCAAAAAGTACCCGAAAATGATTATGCTTTAATAGGCTCATAGATTTTTCGTAATTGTCTTTTTAACTCATTATTTTAACACCCCACTCATTGAGTTTGGGATAAATTGAAAAAGAGTAAAGCAACATGCTATTTACGCTATTCAAAACCGTCATTTTTAAAGTCAAATTTTACTTTTTTGTAATTTTAAACGTATAACTTATCAAAGTTTACTGTTTTTTTAAGAAGTTGCGAGGGAACATAGGAATGACTTTAAACACAGATCCAATACAAATCTTTCATTTAGGCTTCGTTACAGTGTATAAAAAAGACGGAAAATTAAATTGTATACAACCACGGCAGTTATTGATCAGTCCTTTGGTCTAGGTCAAATAGGTCAAGACGCTATTAATTTGTACTTAAATAATTTAAATGGAAGTAGTCATTAGTGCAATCGAAAGAAAAACATAAAAATGTTTAATAAAGAATAAATTATATCGTTATGAAGGATCTGTTTTTTTTGAAACGTGCCATTCCTTACCCTCTAAAAATTCATTGCTTGCACTGGCTTTGTACCTCGGAACTTGTTGGACTGAGGACGGTGTATTTTAATCGTTTGGAAACTTAGGAATCGCAAATGTCTTTTTATGTGAGAAGAGTAGCAAACGCGCATGCAAACCACCTTATGTTAATTAGTTGCAGCCCATAGACATCCACATCGAACCTCAAAAACGACTGAACTCGTATCTGAGCTCGAGCGTAGATACGTTGCTACTCCTGAGGACTAAGATGGTCTCCTCGCTTTAAAGTGTAGCCGGCAACCGCACTTCTCCAACCGAAACACAAGTAATGATTTACGGCGGATATTGAGGGCGGCGGTGGTACTCCCCCGATCGAAACATAAGTTCTACCACCTTCACATTTGTCTGATTTGTCGATGGTTCCGGGTTCGATGCCTAGGACTTGAATGAATAAAATTCAAATATTTGTTTGCAACTGCGTTTTTGTTACAGGGAATTAGGTTTACTAGGGGTTTTAGTTCCTTTAAAAATATATTCTGAATTCTTGTCGAATTTCTTTTTTTTTGCGTTTTGATGAAAAGGTGTAGGCCTTACAAACACTTTACACGTTCACTTACAAACAAGGCGAGCATCGTAATCTTTAGGAGTACGTCGCAACTATGTAGGACATCTGATAAAACTTCAGTCCTGTTTGATATTGGATGTGGATGTCCATGGGCTACAGCGACCACTTAGGATTCGGCGGCCTGGACACTAGTCTGCTACCCTTCATATTAAATATAATATTAATTCATTCATATTTAATATATAAAAATATTGCTCGATTTTTAAGTTTAAACGGTGAAATATGTAGGTAAACTACACATCACGTATAGCGATATCGATGTGGCGGTTTAACGTCGTTTGGCAGCTTGACATGTGAATAAGCACATGAGGTTTTCAGGGACATTTGTCGCTTCAACGTTGTGGACGGAGTTTATGAATATATAATCCCCTTGTGGTACTTAACTATTGCATTCAGTCGATTAGAGGGTTCTTATTCATGATTCTTTTTCATATTTCCGTTTCATTTTATGACATAAATCATTTTTATGCGTAATTGTTCGAGTTTAATACATCGTAAACAAATGTAAGTTGATTTGACAATTCACACGGTTAGAAGTCTTGTTAAGTACGTTAAAAAATGATGATTGTTCTATACACACAACTGTTTTCCGTCTCACGTTAAGATCCTTATTGTACTTACATTATCCGTCGGCAGTCTGTATGATACTTATATTAACAAATTTGCAATTTGCAAAACACTTAGCCGAGCGACTTACATTGTTTAATTTCATTTATTGTTCTTTTTGTATTATATTAGTTTTTTTTTATATTTTGTATTTGTTGTTTTTATTTTATTTATTTAATTTTATCATGTTTTTTCTTTTAGAATTATTACGAGCCCGTGCGAATACGCATACTCAAGCTGTTGCACAGAGCTGGGTTTTTCAGATGTTTCATATCTATTTTGTTTTATCTACAAATATGCTTTAATTTTTTGTTGATGAGTTTTGTGTTTGTCTTTTTTATTTTTAAGTTTTTTTTATTTTGTATGACGCTGATTTATTTTATGCGCAGTTAGCTATAAAGCTGAGTTTATTCTGTCTTATCACTGCGAAAGCGTCCACGTATTTTTTGATTTAGATACCGGAAAATCTTAAAAGAGGGCTAGCTGAAGAAAAAAAACGTTCAATAACAAAGAAGGTACCACTATTTGTAGGATGTCTTGGAGAAGGCCATTTCAAATCTTCGCCGTTTAACCTGGTAATCAAAAGTCAAATAATTGAAACGATTTATTTTGTTTCACAAGATTCCGGGTAGTTAAATTAACTCGCCTTCGTTCGTTGTGCTGAGCGTAGTTATCTTTGAAATTCAAGAAAAAGTTCTATCCGCGCATTCAGCTGCGGGCGATTTCTTTGCCATACTTCACCTATACCTACTAATTGACATTAGTCATTATTTTGTTTGTATTGTTCTATTTGAATGTGGTCAGTTACACGGTAATTGATTTTTTATAACAAAAATATGATTCGTTAGTGGGATGGTGGGGTGGGGCGGTGTGGCGGCGGGTGGTGAGTGGTGCGGTGCAAGGCGGGCGGTTGAGGGCGCGCTGTGTCGGCTGGTATTGCGTGCGAATCTCGCATCCAATCATTTTATGATGACATTTAGTCAATACACTCTTAAATGTTTTTCCTTGTGCCGCCGATTTCATTATTATCAACTTGAATAAAGTTAATGTTAGCCAGCCTATGTGCGAAATGAAGCGCATCAATGATGATGTTGCAGTTACGTGAATGTATAGTGAATTGAGTTTAATGTATATTGTATAGAAAATGGTATCGTGTTGTGGTTAACGCGAGGCGCTCTAAACGAAACCTAAGGGTGAAGATAGGTACTACCGCTGACCTCGTAATCCGCTTAGAAGCAAACACAAGCCAGGCTGTCATTCCAGTCCTCAGGAGTAGCAACGTAACTATATATATTTGAGGTTGGATGTCGATATCATTGAGAGCTGCAGCGATTACTTAAGACTATACAAATGGTAGACACGCATTTACTTGCAAGCTGCCTGGGACTTATTTTTTTTTAGTTTTTCCTAGGATGTCCAGGGACTGCAACGATTGCTAAAGATCTAGATGCCTCCTTTGATACTCTGCTATCATTAAAAATATTTTAACAGTATGGTTTTATAAGAAAATTTATTGACATTATAATTGTCGTTATGTGGTCTATCGATCAGGTTATATATACCACGCAAAGGGAAATGACAGTTGTTTGGCTTCTATTTATAAATTAATTGCTTCGGCAACAAGTAAGCCTGCTAGGAATTGCTTCGGCAACAGGTCAGATTTATACGCTTTGATATTAAGTGCTGTGCGGGGTGTGTTATACGTTAACTTCTCGCTTCACCTTTGACATATTGTCCATTTAATCATGTGTGTAATAGAAGTTGGTGATAGAATATAGATCGTTAGGAAGGTACCACCGCCGCCTTCATAATCCATCGTAAAACAATTGTTGTGTTTCGGCTGGAGAGGTGCGGTTGTCGGCTACATTTGCAAGAGAGGCAATCATTTTAGTTCTTAGGAATAGCAAAGCGCCTATGCCCGACGTGAGATAGGACTATAGTTCTGTTTGTCGTTACATGTGGATGTCAATGGGATGCAGAGACCATTGAACATCAAGTGGCCAGCACGCCTATTTGCTAATCTTACAATATAAAAAAAAGGTCGAGGCGCGGTGTGCACTGTGTATACCAGTTTAATTATACGAATAATTATATACATTAGAAAATCCAATAGACGATTTTTTTAATCATATAGTAATAGGAAACGAGCGTTAAATCTGACAATGACTGGTAATCCCAAATGTATGCACCTGTACGCAAGTATTGATTGCTTACAGGTGAATTACATAGAATAGGGGTCCCCTCTGAAGTCGATCACAGATGCGTTACCACTCCAACTAACATGGTCCTCGTACATGAATAACATCCCTTTTGTTCCCCGTAGTCGGGTAATTAACCAGCCGCATTTCGTCTAAACGCAAGAATGCTTCACTATAGATATGGCGATCCTCTGTTAGGCGATACAAGTTTCGCATTACCATCCAATCAGGCAGATCAAATAGTACATATTGTACCAATTTCCAGAACGACCATTATTATTTTATTAATTACTTTGACAGCGAACCTTTGGGAGGTCATCAATTTATAAATATTGTACATTATAATAAACCCTTGCATTGATAAGACAAAGTATAAAGAGCTTCCAAAGTTATTAACTATAGTGTAATTTTTGGTTTAGATCCCCACCAGATGGTTTATTGACATCAGGCTTCCACAAGCATGATGTAGACCACAACCCGCATATCATCGCGCCGGACCCGTTCGCATCAGACGATTGTTTAGATGTATTTTCACCGGTGTCTCAGTTCCTGCCGCCCGAGTAAGTAACACATTTTTATTACAATAAAGAAATTATATCAAATATTGACTTTTATTACCTCTTTAGCTATAATGATTTATTGTGTTATTGAATCAGAGTTTCCATTTTGTGGATTTAATAAATAAAGTGTATTTTACCCCTTTTCTTTTCATAACAACTTATGCAATGTTAAAGTTTAATGAATACGATATTTAATGCTTTTGAATATTCACTTTGTTTAAAAGTATAGCTTAATTTAATATTAAAGTTTGAACTATTTTTTGACTATGTTTGCTTGAGAGAAACGTGGGTCACAAAGTGAAACTAATAAAAGTGTTTAAAATAAAAGACTAGCCAAATTGCCAAGTTTAAGGTCGCACGATATTTTTATCGCGAAGTACTAAAATAAAGAAAGCGTCGAGGGGTTTCCGTTAAAATCTATCTACGTACAAATTTTGAAAGTAATTAAATTAGTACTTTTGCATTCAAAAAAATTCAAATTATTTGACAAACGGACTAATCCTCCTTTTATATTATTTTTGAAGGATAGAGATAGAGATAATAAGAGATAGAAATGTTTTTTTTTTCTGTTGATAAAAAAACCCAAAAATTTACAATTAAGGAATTTCCTTTAAATAAACCTTATACGTTAAAATATTGCAGTTAAATAAATTATGCTTAATATGTTTTTCCATAAACTGACAATAAATCTGATCGTTTTGTTGATTGGCCATTAGGCTCCAACGAGTATTTCAAACAAATGTCACTAATAAAATCCTAGCTATTCCATAGACTCATCTTATTGAAGACGACACCTTACATAATGCTATATCTGTCAACAAATATGTCAATAATTTTCCCACTGTCATGTAATAATAGGTATATTGGAAAAAATATATCGCAATATTCACAACATACGAATGGTAGCATAGGAGAATTAGGAGTAAAACTACTTAGGCATCATGTCAATAGACAATGAGTGCAACTAGTAAATTGTTAGTGCATTAAATTGTCGTCGGGTGTCTGAAGTAGTTTTCTTATTCTATTTATAAGTGTGTCGGTTTATCGCGGTAGAATAAATTGCTTCAAACGTGTCAGGAGAAGTTATGAGAATGATTGTGAAGTCCCCTCGCAAAAGCAACAAAAAAATTGCACTGGATAATTTATTTCGTCACTGCGCTGTATAGGCTGTTGCGTTTGCTGTAAGCCTTGTATAGTCTTTCGTTTTACATGTGAGCTGGTCATTTAAGGTGATAATAGTAAAATATTGAACAATCGTTTTGTCAATCGCAAGCTGTAAGACAAATCATAAAAAATAAGTACAAGAATCTCGAAAATTCAATGGATCATATTTAGGGATTTATTTAATGAGAGTTTTATATTATTGTATTTGGTGCATTTATAATTCACTGCATAACAACAAAATAGAAAATACCGCGGCTCGATACGCATGGCAACTTGAGATATCACCCGAATGGACAATATTTGGCCGCTCAAAATATTTAAGTCATAAAAGAGGAAAAAATATAATTTCTAGGAAAATTTACAAACTATTTCGGTTCTTTAGTTTCGTTCTTCTTCATTCTTCTATTTCTTTTCTACATGGGTTTTCTTGAAACTCCCATAAGTCATTCTAAGTGCCAATTAAAATAGTGGTGATTAATTGCGATATATTTTTTTATTTACTTGTTAGTATAAAATAAAATACCAAGTGAATACGTCTCGATAGCACTCAATGCCTACTAGTCGTTCAATATTATTTCCAATTTTATTACCAGTTAATGCGAATAAAACCTAATAAAATTGTACAGTATATAGTATAGGTCAGTATAGCATAGTATGTATTTGACTCCTAATACAAATTTCGATTTTAGGCCAGAGGAACTAAACACGATGAACTCCAGTGAAGATGAACCATCGTCTGGTTTAAATGGAAGACTGAGGCCAAGAAAGTCCTCTATTCCCAGCCCTCAATCGATCAAACAATTTATGCGCAAACTGGATGGCAAACACGCTCAAGAAAAATCTAAGCGTTCCAGCACCCCATCCAAGGCGTCACCGAGCAAACCAAATGAACCTGAATCAATACCAACCCCGCAACTTCTTTGTCCCTACTGCGATAGAATATTTGTTTCAAAACAGTCTGTTTCAAAACATGTCAGACGTTTACATCTTTCAAACTCTAAACATGATTCATCTATTCTTTGTCTATTCTGTAATCATGTCGAAGCAGAACCTAACGACATTATTCGTCATATGGTGGACAGCCACCCTAATCAATACTTCGCTTGTCTTGACTGCCACTCTCGTTTCCGTTCTACAAAGGAACTGGCAGAGCACAAGCTCAACGTTTGCGAGAAACAAAAGATACCTTATCGTGGCAGATTGCGCCAAAATCCTACTAAGAAGAGTCAGAAGTCTCTCAATTCTAGTGATGATAAGGATGATTACCGAAATGGGAAGAACTATTCTGGACATGGTTTTAACGGTATAGTAATTTCTTGTGAACTCAAACCATCTCTTGTTCATGATGAAGCAGATATTGAAGATAATATTACAACGAATCTAATTTTGCCGCCCAGCAAAAATTTGACGACAGCCACTGTTCTGGAGAAAAATGCTGTTATCGTCTTAGATGACATTCAGTGGACTAGAAGGATTCCTTCTAATTTTTCTTTTCATAATACTGACGCTGACCAAATACTATCTCGATTAGGTGTGGTTCATAGATCTCCAAAAACGGGTGAATCGACTAAGAAGGAATGGTTTAGAGCTATCGAGGATGCTACTCAAAAATTTGAAAAATGTTTTGATACCAGTTTCTACTCTAAAGTTGCTAGTAACGTTCAGGAAAATTTAACAAAATTTCTTGACGGATCCTTTAATTTTAACCCAGATCCTGACAGTACTATCAAAACGCGAAAGTCAAAAAATAGCGTAGTGATAAATACCGCTGAAGGATTTCCCATATTACTAGCATGTGAGCAATATTCCCGTAACGTCTTTGATGGTTACATGCCACGTACCATAGCACCAAAGCATAAGTGGAAATGGGACAGTGTAGATAACGAAAAACAGTGGAATCCGGATGAAATAAAAACAGATTCTCACACCAACAGCTGCATCATAACACTAGTATCTAGTTTGGATATTTGGACACAACTATGTATGCGGCGCAAATTTGAAGACAAATTTAATATCACGCCTATTGCAAAGAAGACCGAAAAACAGAACATGATTAATAGAGAATTGAAAGAAATTCTTGAGAGCAGAGAAATACCAACAGCTAAGTCTCAAATTATTAAATCTGCTAAGGAATCTTCTCCAACTTTAAGTGACCATGACTTTCCAACTTCTTTGGGGTTAATGCCTTCAACTCCTAAATTTAATATAAAGCCAGCAGTTTTGAGCGGCGAGTGGGTACGACCAAGGTGTTATGTATGTTGTGCTTGTGGTGCGCAAACGCGTGACTCTCGAGCTTTGAGTATGCATGTGGCGTCGCAGCACCCTAACGCCCAAATTCAATATTATGAAATAGTTGGTGATTCCCTTCTAAAGGCGGATATTTTGAAGCATTTGTATGTGCCACCAAATCAAAGTTTTAATAGAACTCGTCCGCCAAGAGGGTTTCGAGATTGCACCAAATGCAATAAATCTGTGACCATTGAAGATTTGCACCAACATATGTTGGATTGTGCTGGAGACACTCCAGCTGTTCGCCGGAAATGTCGATATCGCCCATTTGGAGTACGACGACGTCGTCCGCGCCTACCAGATAATAGAATACGGAAGAAAATGCGCAACGATATTCGTACCAGGCCGTCCAGGCAGAAAACCCGTATGAGACCCAGACCAAAAATTAGGACCGAAGTTGGCGATGGTAAGTACCCATATTTTTGTTAATTTAAACGAAGGATGAATGAATTATAAGCGGGCCATACCGTTCGAATCGTACAAGTAGCTTTGAATTCTTCACAATAGTTATCTACTTTTAAATAGTTTTCAATGGTAAAGTTTGAAGAGGGCCCTAGTGAGGTAAATGGAAAAAAAAATGTTCAAAGTATTTATTTTGTCCCTTCAACGTTAATGTAACTTGTCCAGGTTTGTTAAATTATAGTGCATATTATAAGGTCAAACTGTCGAAGCTTAAATCTAAAATTCGCTAAAAATCTAAAATTGAATGGGATTAACATTTGTAAATTCCTAAAACAAACGTATTTCGTTTTGGTATGAAATCCTCGATACTTGAGTTCGTTTCGCACTTGTCTAAATTAACTTTTTTGTCATAAATCGTAGTTAATTTCTTGTCATTCTTTGCCATTGCAGCGGAAACCATAAAAAAAATGTTAGCCGACTTACCAGCAAAACGTCATCGCGTATTGGTTAATCCTTTGAACTCTATATTACGACCTCGTAGAAAACTTGATAAGCAGAGAGCATTGTTAATGATGAAACGTCGTACCTCTGAAGAAAAAAATTGTAAAGCAAGAGCTACTAATTCTATACATTTAGATAATAATGACAGAAATAAAAATAGAGAAGATGACGATAATAAACCTCTTAAACCTAGATTAAAACGCGTGAAGATAACAAGACAAAAAGAATCTTTGAATCGAAAGAGTATGCTAAATAAACCAAAAAGGAAAGTTATTTCTCTAATTGAGAAGAAAGTTCATGAAGACAAGGAAAAAGAGCTTGATATGTCAAGTTCTCCTGAAAAAATTCAAACTGAAGAATTATCTTTGAATCACAATGAAAAGAGAATTAATATAAACAGTGATCCTCAGAATGTTCGGGAACATTCATCCGATCGTGGAGGTTCAAACAATGGCCGAAGAGACAATCAAAGACCTGGTTGTAGTGGACAGAATGGAAATTTACGTAATTTTTACCTTCCGCCTCAGAATATACCCCTGAAACATTCAATAGCTAGGTTGACTGCAAATTCAGAGACACACGATAAATCAGTCCAGTTTCACCACCTATTTCTTGTGCAACAAGAGTGCAACAACACAAATGAACATGTTCCAACAGGTCAACGTGTACTTTTTGAAAATGAAGCTGTTGTAACGAAACTTGATAAGCCGCCCTTACATTTTAATCAACAGAGTATTTTAGAATCTCTTCAAGCGCATGGCTTAGAGACTTTTCAAGGACATTCATTAGATTCTAATGAATGCGCTTGTATAGACATGCAAGCGCATACCTCAGAGTCCATTCAAGGACATTCATTAGAATCTATTCAAGGACATAACATAGACTCTATTCAGGGACGCATCCTAGAGGCTGTACAAGGACATGCCTTAAATTCTATTCAAGGACGTACCTCAGAGTCTATTCAAGGGCATAATTTTGAATCTATTCAAGCGCAATCATTAGAATCTTTACAAGGTCAGACTATGAATTCTATGCAAGTGCGCAACTTAGAACCTACTCAAGGACATGCCTTAGATTCTCTTCAGGGGCATACTGTAGAGCCTATTCAAGGGCATGTCATGGAGACTATTCCAGGTCATGCCTTAGAGTCTATTGAGGGGCATACATTAGAGCCTGTTCCGGGACGTGTTATAGAGTCTATTCAAAGGCATTCCTTAGACTCTGTTCAAGGCCATACGTTAAAGTCTATGCAAGGACATACTTCAGAATCTATTCAAGGTCATAATTTGGATGCTATTCAAGCGCATACTTTAAAGTCTATTCAAGAACATACTTTCGAGGCTATTCAAGGACGTACCTTGGAGTGTATTCAAGGGCATACATTGGAGTCTATCCAAGACCAAACCTTAGAGTCTTTTCAAGGTCATACGTTAGATTCTATTCAAGAGCACACCTTAGAGTCTCTTCAAGATCATAATATAGACTCTTTTCAAGGTCACAATTATGATTTTATTCAAAAAAATAAGCTTAATAAACCCAGAAAAGGTCTCAATGATTGCATTGCGATGTTAAGGAATAAATTAGTAGAACCCGATCCTGGTATGCTAGCTCATTTAACCGTACAATGTGGTGCTGAAATTCAAATAGATCCTGAACCTGTTGTTCCACCCACCGCGGCGATGAGAAGTCCAAAGATGGATGTGTCGATGAGATCTGTACATACGTATCATACTACGAATCAACGAGCAAAAAAGCCTTCACCAAAAAATAAAGATATGACAGAATATTTGCCCAGGCCTCAAGCGCTATATCGACAACAACATATAAACCAGGGCACTCACAGAAATGCGCCAGTTGAAAGAAAAACAAGACAGTCAAGATCTGTGAATTATGATAACATTGTACAAAGATATATTGATCATTCCACTAGGAAAGAAGCATCTCGCCGTAGATCTGTATCACAAGCTGATCACATTTTACTTGCACAGCAATTTTTACATGCGCAAACTTATAATCACGAAGCATTTCTCAAATTAGCGTCAGAAGCATACGACGCGTATAATTTGCCACCCCAAAAAGTCACCAAATCACGACAACGTAACGTTAAACAAACAATGTCTAATGATTTGCCCAAGAATAGAACCATCGACATACAAATATACACTGAGTCACCAAAAGGAAAACTGGAAAACTGTGAAAGGAATGTAAATATTCGAACAGAGAGGGCCAGAAAATCATCAGATACTTGTGAAAAACCTACTAGGTCTCGAACATCCAGAAGAGCGCAAGAAGCTTGTGAAAAACAAGTTATTCGTGTTGATACTTTTACTAAAGCTGCGCTTGAATCTAGTGAAAAACATCGAAAGAAAGCACTCGAAATTCAAGTACAGCGTGAATATAAAGCTAAGATGGCTGAAGAAAGAAAGAATGCAAATTATGTCGCTAAAAAGCAGCGAATCATCAATGTCAACCCAGACGTCAATATGACTCACTTAAAACAAGTAGAACTGCAACCAATAATGGATATGAACGTTAAAATGCCGGTCACCATGTATACTGAACGGATTTATAACGACGATGAACTTTCCATTCCACCTGCTCACGCCAGTACTGTTGTAGGATCAATTTTGTCTGCGCCTTTAGATTTATCCGGCAAAGCACTGTCATTAGAAACGAATCACTCTTCTAGACAAGATTCTATGTTAGTAGCTAATTACGACAATTATGAAACTTTAGATTTGTCCAGTAAATCCAGAACTAACCCAGATTCGTTAAATAATGAAGATGAAGTTGTAGACTTACGAGTTAAACATAATTCACAATATTCTTGTTCGCCAAGATTGAGAGCATCTTCTTCTGAATCTTCACAACATGATGTGATCATGGCAAATGCTTTAAGTTTAGCTCATCGAGATATATATATCCCTACCGACCTATCTTTAAAAGGAAAACAAGACAACTTCTGCATTAATTTATCTCAAAGAGATTGTAGGATGGATACACAAATACAAGATTTGTCTAAAAATAAAAATAGAGACATTGATAATGAAGAACGATTGATGTTAGATGCTCAAGATAATGTATTAGATATAGAAGATAATAGACCTACAGATCTATCTCACAAAAATATTATTGACATCGAGCAATCTACTCCCATTTTGATGACAGCTGAACAAAATGAAGGTGAATTAAATAACCCAAGCAATGATCATATAGAGTATAATCAAGTTATTACAGAAGATAGACCAGAGGATTTATCCGGAAAAAGTAATGACGTCAACAATGCTAGTTCCATTCCAAAAATATTGATAACAGAGGCTCGTGACACATTAGAACCACATAATGAGACATTACGTGAATATATTAATGATGAAGATAAGACTATCCCCGACACAACACAATTATATGTATCTGAAGGGTCTCCATCTCAAAAACCAGTTTATGATCCTACATTGCGGATACCCCAATATAAGTTTAGATCTTCGGGATCTGAGTCGACTTCGGAAGAAAGTAATGCTACAGAAGCAATTGCTTCGATGGTTATTAGCACATGTGCTGAAACATATCCATCTAATGAAATATCAGTTAATAATACCCTCCCCTGTTATAGACAACAAAATACGACACCTGTAAAAAATCCATTGCTTGCTTCTATCGAAACACAGGAAAGAATTACATATTCCTTTACAAATCCTGCATTGAATATCGCTATCACTACCGTAACTGGCACATTGCCTGTATATACATTATTAAACCGTGGCATACCCACACCTTTCACGACGTATGGAAATACTAGCTCCGTGTATACGTTACCGAATACTTGTATTTCCGTATCTAAGATTGTTGTATCAAAACCCACAACTTTAACAAACAGTCTTTTAAGCATTCCAAGCACTACTATAGCTAGTACTACGCCAGTTTACACATTAGCAGGAACAACCATTATTACACCTTTGAATTATGGGTCATTACCAAGTACAGCGTATTCTATTCCTTATCCACCTCCGGGAGGCAGTTACGAAATTGATCCGCAAGCAATAACACACTTTGCTTCTCCCAGGTCGCTTAATTTTACACAGGAAGCGAGGACTAACGATGATGTCTTGATAAGGGGTGGTATTTTTAACTATGAAAGAGATAATGAAATCACACGAAATGTGATGTTACCCAAAGAAATCGTGTCAATATTAGGAACAATGCCTGTTGATCATCGTAATCAGTTGTTAGACGTACTACCACAATATTTATCTGCCACAAGACCAATACCAATTCTATCGACGCAAACGTCACTCTTTCAAAATGCTGGGCATCCCATGTTGTCGATGCCTATGAGACTATCTAGAGAATTAGCTGTGGATGCTTCCACAGACACGGTGGATATGAAGCCATTATATTCATCACAAGTTATGGAAGATCCATATCGACTTAAATATAATGTTAAAATAGGCGGAAGTGAAGCTGGTTTACTCGTACATAACCAGGTTATTGATTTAACATATGATGATATAGTTCTTAAAACTGATAACGATTCGGACAATATCACTGACGATCAAGTTAGTAGAACATTGTTAGTACAGGAAAACCCTGGTCCTACACTCATTGCTACTAAGTCAAACGTGCAAAAGACTAATAATGACAAGACAGCTAGCTTACGAGCAGTGCGAATTAAAGCGCCATCTGAAAGACAAAAGTCGAAATTGGTCATTAATCAATTACAAGTCTTACCATCTGTAGATTTTCATAACATGCCTGGGAATGATTATAATGACACCGAAAGATCTACAGATGCTGATCAAACTGTAGATATTCAGCTTTCTGAGGTAAGTAGTACGCAGCAAATGAATAGGAATAAAATTATTAAATGTACGACAATTCCACAAGCAATAATTCCAGCAAATATGGAATTCCAGTCGACGAGTGTTGATGCCATGAATGCAAGAAGTGTTTTTAAAGAAAAAAATATTGATGGAAAACAAAATGAAGAGCCAGAAAAGATTCCAGAATCTAAAGTGTTACCGACGAAGAATTCAATTTGTAATGAAATGAAAGAATCTTTAGAGGCAACGGAAACCACAAAATCAACCAGTGTTGACGTGAGTGCTAATAATAATGTCAATATATCATCAGAAAAGCCTTTGCTGGTTAATCAAATCGATGAAGAAGATGATTCTGATGACAATATATCCTTAGCTGTTATCGTAAAACAGAAGCAACAAAACGAAAATAAATTAAAGTCTATCTCACAGTTTGATGATGAAACGAATATATGTAAAAATAAAACTATACAAAGTAGTAAAACTAATAAAACAAATAGCAAAACCAATCCAATAAAAACATTGATTAGCAGCGATAAGAGTAAAACTATTGTTAGTAAAGAAACTGAAAAACATATGCTCTCCGTGAATACAGATGTTGCAAAACACAATACCAAGAACCGCTCCTTGAACAAAGTTAATATCGTGGACGAATTAAACACTGTCAATGAAGTTAAAAATAAATCAAATAATAAGAAAGGAAAGAAACTTCGACGTCTTACAGTTACATTGAAAGATTTTGAAAAAAATAAAGAGAAACATCATAAAAATGAACATGAAACAGACATCAATAAAGAAAATGACAAATTATTTGAAAGTGCTAATAATTTAAAAATGAATGACAAAATCGTAAAAATAATGTCAAATGAGAAAGACAATCTTTCATCTGATATAATAACAGACTCATCTTGTAAGAAAGTTAAAATACAAGAAAGTAGAGAAGTATCAAAAAATAACGTTTTAAGTACGAAACTAAAAGATGTAAGGGAGGAACTGGAAAAAGGAAAAAATAAAAGTGACACAGAAAATGTCTTAAATCCGGATGAGTTAGGTAAAGATTACAATAAATATAGTAAAAGTTCAGATTCGTTGGCGACATCCAATGAAGAAATTGTTAATGAAAATAAAAAATCAACAATTGAAGAATTGCGTTCTGACCAAAACGTCGATATCAATAAAGTGGACTCTTATAATCCTATTCAGTCAGAATCAACCAATTTAGAAATAAATAACGTTTTAGTTACTATAAAGTCACATGCTGATATACAAATAGGAGTAAATCAAGAGTATGATTCGGGTATTCCCTCATTTGGAAACACGACTAACGTGTTTATTACCACCTCCGGGGAAGACATTGGTCAACCTTTGCGACGTAGTAGGCGTGGTAAATCTCTTTTCGCGGAAGGAAACGAACAAGCCATAAGTAGCTCTGACAATTTATTGGAACAAAAGACTCCCCTTACTAAGAAACAACTTATATTTTCAAAGCTTTTGTTAGATGAAGAAAATTACATTAAAAATGCGGGCGTTATGGAAAATGAAACTGTTTCTCAAGGGAATAATTTATGTTCGAGTATTGAAAATCAAACTGCTGAGACCATTGACCAGGAAGAGCATCCTACTACTGAAGAAAAAAACAAATCATTTAAACGTAAGAAATCTCCGCCACCAAAAAGGAAGTTTAAGAAAAAGAAGTCTTTAGATATCTGTCAAAATATTCTAAATGAGTCCGATGAGGAAGTTGCGAAAGTAATAGAACAAAGTGTTTCTACTGAAGAACATAATGCAACGTTTATGAAAAGTAACGCAAAAGAATCTGCAGAAAGCGGTTCAAAATGTGAGAAACTTGTGACTGATAATATCACACAGTTGGAGGATCAATCTGAAATTAACAGCAGTAAGAATCATACTGTTGATGAGGATCAAAATCAAATTACAATATCAAATAATACTGAGAAACGCAAAATAACTACATCTATTACTAGCTTAGACTATATTCATAGCTCGAAACCAAAGAAATCAAAATTAAATAATTTTAAGGACATTTTAAATAACTGCCCTCAAGATGAGTCAGGTTTGGTAAAAAGCGACCAAAGTAATGGAAGTCATAATTTACCTCCTGCAGCAAGGAGAACAAGATCAAAATCTGTTGTAGTTAAATCTTCGAGCTCAATGCTATATGATCCATATGACATTGAATTAGAAGATATGTGTGAAATAACGGAGCCATTTAGGAAACAAAGACTTTCTCTGCTTAAAACTGGTATTTCTAAATCTAATGAAGACAAGCCTAAAACTTATATCATACATGAAGCTGTTACAACCCTTGTAGCGCAAACAAACTTAGCTACCAATACAGAGGAAATAGGGGAGAATAAATCTCAAGAAAACATTAGTGACTCTGATGAATCATCAAAGAGCGACGTACCTCTAAAAAAATATGTGGAAGAAAAAGAAAGGAAAAGCTCTTTGTCAATTGAATCTAGTAATACTAGAGCTCGCCACGATGTAAACAATGATTATGACAATGAAACTGACTTAAAACAAAGCCGAAAAAAGCACAAAAAAGTTAAACGAACTACTGAAGAAACTGACGATGGTCAGAAAACTCAGGAACAACTTCGATCGGAACAATTTATGGAGAGTTTCGGTTTCTTTTCTGAACGGAAACCAAGGAAATCTAACTTATTGGCTACTAAAAAAATATCTGAGACATTCCATACTGCTAATGAATCAGACGACGTCTATTTTGAACCAAAAGATCGTAAATCGTCAAAGAAAAACTCTCGTGAAAATCGGAAAACTGTTGAAGAGGATTATGATGATAAGGATTACTCTAATTCTTTAAAATTGACCGAAAAACGTGTTAAGAAATTAGATCTTGGAACAGAATCGCGTTATTGTCACGTATGCAAAAAAGAGTTTCGAAGACCGGATAATTTAGTACGACACCAAATGACTTTATTGCATGTATCTAATCTAGCCGAATTTGAAATGAGAGTGAGAACTGTTTCGGTGCCTGATGAACCCAATTATCTTGTTGTTTTTAAACAGCATCTGGACAGGTTAAGAGTTTTACAACTGAAAATGAAAGCAAAAAAACACAAGAAGATTACTTTACCTACAATGCAACAAATTTTAGTTGATGTTAGGAGAACTGTTAGAGAACAACAACTTGCTCGAAGAAGTCTTAGTCGAGACGAGGCTCTATTTTTAGATTGCTGCGAATTGTTGAAGGACTCAAATAGAAGTACAATTGGATTACGAAATATGCATAGACCTATATTATCCTGCTGTTCTAGCAGCTATGCACTAGCTTGCGCCAGTGCCTTAAGTAGCCATTCGCAACCAAGTACATCTAACGTTGATTATTCGTATTCTGCTCCGAGTACTTCCGGGTTACCCAAGAAACCTGTTATACACACATCAGCACGTTTGTCAGGTATGGCAGATTTTGTGCCTGTTTCAAGTAGGAAGTCTAGTAATACTGATCCATACGCACAACCTTCAACAAGTTCGTCAGTGTTACCCTACACCTCCAATGGATTCGTTCAATCATCTGACCCGGAAAACATAGAAGAAAATTCAGATGATAAATGTGACTCAAAGAGTGAGGGCGATGTAGACTCCAAGAGTGATGGAGATGTAGATTCTATAACAGCGCAAAATATATTAAACAGCGAAGAAGTAAGAAACTTAGAAAATGATCTGATATCTGGCCTCAAGGAAACATGTAAATTTCAACCTATATTAAGCGATGATAAAATTTTGTCCGAAAATATACAAGATGATGCCAATTTAAGTAAGACCAATGGTAACGGAGAAGAAAATATACAAGTAGAAGATATAGAAATGGAGGTCAATAAATCTGCTGAAAATGAGCCTAATATAAAGACAAAGAAACGTCCAGAAAGTAAGGAAAAGAAGAATGCAGATATAATTCAGAGTATTGACATTTTTGAAGATAAATTTGACAAAATTAAACGAAAATGTAGATCTCAGGCAGCGGCAGCTAAACAAGTACAGACAGTTGTGGAACCAAGCATCAGGTAATTATGTTTCAGTCAATAAAAGTTAAAGTATAGAATATTCATATTTTATGCGTAACGTTGGTGCAAATTATTAACTTCGATGTTGTTTTCATTCCATACGTAGGTTCTTCATATTTTCATTAATAAGAGTATGTTATATTTTTGTTGCAGTAATAAAACTCGTAAAAGGTCGGAAAAGAAAAAAGGAAAGAAAAGCTCCAAAAAACATAATCAAAATACTGTACTTACTAAAGGTGCATTAAAAGGTTACGACAGTATAAAGGTTTCAATCTTAACTTCTGATATTAATATGTCGGCTATTGTCCCGCCTATAGTTACACCTACAAAAAAGAAGAAAAAGAGTAGTAGTTCTAGGAAAAAGAAAGACAGGAAAAATTCACTTTCTACTCATAAGCAGGATTCTAATCGAACCAAAGAATCTTCGCAAAAAAATGTAGACGTATATGAATTTATGGATAATGAAGAACCAGAAATTTTCGAGTTGAGACCATCAACCGTAATGGAGAGATTTAAAAATATAAACAATAAAGACACGCCGAGTACTTCTAAAGTTGATCAAGTGCGTGAGGAACTTGAGACAAACGACAGTGTTTCGGATGAAGATGACTTTGTTTATATGTCTGATGATTATGTTGATTGTGATGATGAAACTGAAACTATTTTAAAGTCTTTTGAAAAATCTGCCTCGCCATTAAAAAGAAAAGATACAATTGAAAAGAACGCTGTAATGGGTAAGATTTTTAAAAATAATGCAGTTCGATCTGGAAAAAAGAATAAGTCAAGAGATCGTACTCCTCCTCCGCCTCCAGCTAACCTCGATCAATTATTTGACAGTTTACTCGAGGACGAACCTAATTCCTCCATGCTCGTAAATGATCCTGAATCTCCCAAAAAAGATGATTATGCAACACAAAAAAGACGAAATTTTTCACCAATTGAACTATCCAAGTACGATTTAAACACAACTAAAAATAAATACTTTGCATCTAAGAAAATCCGAACCCCATCGCCTGCATTAAGTTCCGATAGTGCAGTTTCTAAAAGAATTCATTCCTTTTCATCACGAGAATCATCTCCTAGAAGGCTGTCGCCGAGTAGATATGACACTTCTACGTTTGATTATGGCCCTTCGACATCAAATAGATATGGCGAGAGCAGAGAATATCGTAAATATTCGCACGACTATGTCCATTCACTGCCAAAAAAGTACGAATTGGCAAAGAAATATGACGCTTCGGCATCAAAAAGTACTTTAATTAATGATGATTTAAGTTTATCGCCAAAATATGACGTATTAAGATATGATACACATCCGAAAATGAAGACGAACAAGATTAGATCACCTACAAGAAAAAAAGAGAAGGTGTCAGGTTCCAGTGGCAGATATGACTATAAGGCTGATTGTTACGAACAGGACACATTATCTGATGACGCCGGTGTGGCTAGGCAACGAGCACGACGGAAATGTACTGTGGGCAAGCAAAATGTTCTAGCAGAGACCTGGAGCTCGGAATCGGAACCGGACGGCATACCGCCAAGACCGAATAGCGCAGAGTCAGTAGTGTTGAACGTAGCCCGAAAGAAAAAGGGAAGAAAAAAGGAGGCGCAGACATGCGGAGGTCGAAAAAGTAACAAGCAGGTTTCGATTAAGAAGCAGGATAATGAATGCAGGGTAACTAGTAGTAATCGCATCTTCGGAGCGAGTGGCAGCGGGGCTGGGACGAGCCGCTCGGGCGGCACCGGCGCGGGACCCAGCGGAGTGTCTGCGTACAGCCACACGCTGTCGTTGCCCGGGCCGTCAGGGATCGGGCCGCGGCTGCGCCCGACCACATCCTTCTGGGCAGACGGAGACGAAGAACAGGAGCACGTCCAACAGCACGGGTGGATTGTCGGTGACAGTCATAAGAAGTTGGTTACGATGCTGGCGCATGCTAAGGGTCGCAAGCGGAATAATGACGACAAACGTCATATGATGGAGTAAGATTAGGATTTTAGGATACATATTAATCTTGTAAATATATTGTAAATAATATTCTAGTTCTTTGTAAATGTCATTTAGGTGACATTTTGACCAGATAACCATAAAAGCTACAATTGAATTGATTTTGAGTTCTGTAAATACTGTATATCTTTTATAGCATATTTTAGTTAAAATTTTAATAAGCCTACGTACTGTAAGGACTGAAATTATTTAATTAATGGTTAAACGGCCCTTGCAGTATATTAGCTAAATTTTCTGATTATTTAATCGAGTCCTCTTAATATTATATATTGTTTTAAATTTCCACACCGACAACGTTCAGAGGGGATGGAGCATTTCTTGTGGACGCCTGTGGAGTGCGAGATGCCATCGGTCCACTATTGTATAACGTTAGCTTACGGGTAGAAAAACCTTTACGCTCGTGAAGGAAAAAGGTGGATTCCTATAAAATACTAGTAACTTAGATAACTCGAAAAACGAGTTTTTAATGTTATTTTTTAATATTAGAGATTATCGAGATCCCAAAAAATGGGCTCGAGTAATTGGGCATTGCCTAATTGAATTAAAGTAACAGAAAATTATCCGAAAAATTATGTAAGCTGAGCGTGGCACTTAATAAATTCAACGGTTTTGAAACCAAAGCTTGTGTAAGTATATGCCACCGGAGTATTGTAAATGCCGTAATTTTATAATTTTTGTCGAAAAAAATATAATACGATGGTATATTATGATAACTGATTGATTCAATTTTTAATTGTAAATGGATCAATCTAATTATAAGTACAGTTTTGCTTTCTGTAAACGCCGCTAAATTATTCTCCTGGTTAGTCAATGTTGTCAGTTGTACAACTATTCTTAGAATTTAAATAAAATACGTTTCAAAATAATCTAAACAGTCCTCAGTTTCACATTCTGACGCCTGGCCGTTGTAAAATTATAATTTTAAGCAACTTTCCACCGTCGTATATTTTACCAGGAAAATGTTTTATTCCTTAAAATTTTTCAAGAAAAGCGAGGGTTTTCGCTATTTTATTGTGACTTATATATCATTTTTTCTGTAGCTAGATGTACCAGAAGTATAAAAATGGGAATCTGCTGTTTCTGATTGGTGTTGCCGCCATGGGGCCTATTTGTAATGCTTCCTAGATTTGTATCATGATTGAGGTGTGTTAATACAATATTAAGAAGTTGCGACTCAAATCGTAGGGTTCGATTTAAAAAGTTGTAAGATGCTTTGACTTCCAGTTAAAAAAAATGAATTATGTTCAAGTTATGTTGCCATTTTATAAAAGTTTATGATCACACTACTTTTGCAATTAGTAAATTCTTGAAATTAATTTTTGTCTTTTACAATTTTATTTTATGAAATTGACGGTAATTTTTATTATATATTATATATCTATATACATATGATACATACATGTGTATTGTAAATTATATTTTACGATTCAATATAATATTGATTTTAATATTATCCATTCTATTTAAATGATAAATATTTATTTTTAAATTTTATTAAAAAATTATGTTTTTATATACATGACGTCAGAAATAATGTGTATTGTAACACTTAAACGTATTAATCTTGCACAATTTTTATAATACCGTGTGTAGAGCCATTAGCATTCTTGTACCAGAGCATAGCAAAATCGTTTTATCATTATGTACGCATACGTTTAAAATTAAAATTAATTTATACGGTATCTATTCTGAAACTTACCGAAGCTTACTTATAATTAATCTCTTCTTGTAGTTGCATGACAATATTTAATGTATTATTATTATTATATATTCTATGGATATTAGCGCCATATAAGATGTAAAAGTACATTATGTAATTTTAAATCTGAAGTAAATGTACTTGTAAAAGAAAAAATATTTGAAAGTTGTGTTATTATTAACCAAATGCCCCTACCCTTTCCAAATCGAAACCTTTAGTTACATAAAATTGAGAGGACAGTTTCATCATTGTTTTACACTTTTCACGTTATGTTCCTTGCATAATATTAGATCGAAAATATTGTATAGATTTTATGGAATTGCATTTTATTTTGTAAATGACGCTGAAATATTGATATACTGAAATCCATCGGGCCTTTTGTATGTTCACTTCGTAGAGGAAGTTTGTTTGGTAGCGTTCATATGGGGCTGATAAAGCGGTGGTGTCGTCGCCCACATGACGTCTCAAGTTTGAGTTAATTCATTTGTTAACTATTTTTATACATTAGATATTTTGAGTAGTCATTTTTACAGAGCAATCTCAAGCTTTAGTTATTGTTTTATCTAGTCCAGTTAAAGAAAACACGTAAGCCCCATTATCAGCCTCAGAACTTGTGATCTTTTTCCAGTATGTTAATAAAGAAGACTTATTTTCAAGGTTTACACAAACTGTTGAATATCTCGTGTGCATTGATTTAACTGTTTGTTTAATGAATGTGGAAGTAAACAAGTTTAATTCTTGAATAAAGCTCAATGTTGAAAATATTTTTATTTTATTTGCGACCGCCATATACCTTCCTTGCAAAAGGGCAAGACATGACTATCGTCAAAATTAGTGTGCTTGCGCAGCAGTAGTAAACTTCAGTGTGACGTATCTGTCACCATGGCATCGCAACCACAACAACCACATGAACGTAAGGGTAACTTGAAATTTGTCTAATCTAGGACTCTGCAGCTCCTTCATTTATTACGACAAGCAATTTGTCATTTTTCATAATTCCCAAAATACGATGATGGTATGGTCAGTATTTAGATGAGTACATTTTCTCAGGATGAGTGAAAGTATTTATATTATGCTCGAAAACATTGTAAGACTTGTGAGTAAGATGACAAACACATGTATACGAGTAGAGAGAGATATATATATAATAGAAAATCACTGAACTGGCGTACAAACCACCTGATATCAAGTAGTCACTACCGCCCGTTAATATAAACTTTATGACTTATAAAAAAAAAAACTCCTAATATACTGTCGTATGTACATGCGTTGCTGCTCCTGAGGACTAAGAAAGTGATATTATAAGGACAGTTAAGTTTGTATTGAATAACACTTCTAGTAGGTACTTCAGAAAACAATATCTACGCCCAATTAAACTCCAAATACAAGATAAACAATAAGACAATATTACCAAACGACTTGTATATTTAACACGTTCCCTGCGGCGTGCCAACAATGCTGTGTACCGCGCAACGCAACGCGCTTACGGCTTGTGCGCAACTGTGTTGTACGTGCAAATCTGTATGGATTAGGAGCGAACTACAAAGCTGTGCATACGTCGGCGCTACAAGACTGGAGACGGATATTACATCTGTGTATTCGTATTTGCTACAAGGAAGCTAAAGAACAACATTTCAGTGAATTGTCGGCGGATCTTCAGTTTGGAAAATACAGCTCCAGTTTAGTGCCGCCTCCCGCAACGCTGATCTCATTGAATATAAGCGCCGCAGTCAGTGTTAGCATAATGAGATCAGTGTTCGTTAACATTCTTAACACCTAAGATTTTTTAGACTGCCAGACCTAGTCCAAAAGTTACAGGCAGACAACATGATATTTATTACTTTGATCATATTTGAAAATTATCTCATGATAATTATTCCTCTATACACTGGTACATTATATTTTGTTTGCTGTTACACCTTTACTGTACCAGTCTAATTGATAAATCAAATTTGGAACATTTACCTTCTACAATTCTAGGCCTGTATGGTAGCAAACATCAGTTGTATCTCACATCAAAATCAACATTCCTGTTTAGTGGGTGGAGTTTTTTATGTCTTTCCCTGTGGCGTGTGTGTGCTGTGCTTGCGGCTTGTACACACCTGTCGTAGGTGTGTACAAATAAGTAGTGCCATGGTTACGGGGGGGCTACAAGTCTGTAGGCGGGTATTTCGTCTGTATATTCGTGAAAGCTATACTGATGCTAAAAATATAATGTCTGTGGGAATTGTCGGCATAACACCAGTATACAGAAAAGAGCTCCAGTTTAGTGCCGACTCCCACAGGCCAAACTCGATGTAATAAATGAGCGCTGTAGTCAGTGTTAATTAAAGAAAACTGGCTGTACGGGTAAGTAGATAATAAAGTAGAAGGTAAATAAAATCACAGCATAATTAGTTGATT
Organism: Phocides pigmalion okeechobee; assembly: GCA_018251015.1. Lineage (NCBI taxonomy): Eukaryota > Metazoa > Arthropoda > Insecta > Lepidoptera > Hesperiidae > Phocides > Phocides pigmalion. The sequence continues at coordinate 39,129 of DWON01000126.1, forward strand.
GCACATATACTTGTGAATCAAATATATTTCTACCACTTCATAGTTAATAGTTCAATTCTTGAAAGAAGATAAGAAATATACACTTATATAAGATGTTCCAACTTAGACCCTAGAGGTAGCGAGCCCATGAAGCTACCATCTTATGAGTAGCAACACGATAGAGCTTCCGATAGACCGTCCGTCCTGTATGCCGATGAAGTCTATGCCTGTTTCATACAGGCATAGACTTCAGTCTTATCTCGATGTTCATGAGCTGCAGAGACTACTTAATATCTATTTACTTATACTACTACTACTACTGCTACTACTACTACTACTACTACTGCTGCTGCTGCTGCTGCTGCTGCTACTACTGATGCTGCTACTAGACTACTTAAGAACTGAACATCAGGAGGCTTGCACGCTCGTTTGGATATTTTATTCGATAAAAGAATGCAACTGTGACAATGTTCATCTTTAACATCCCAAGAATATGTAGAGTTGATCACAAATCCGTAGGCAGCATTAACACAATCAGCCTTAATCAAGTGGACTGAATCTTTTTTTACTATGTTATAAAAATGTGTTAATCATTTCTCTATTACTTAGTATTAATAGAGTATTTTATAACATAAATAAGAACTATATAGTTTCATTGAAATGACAAGTTATTTTTCAGTAACGGCGATTTATATGTATATATTTATGAGGCGTTTTCAATTAAGTAGTTTTTCAAGCGTGGCATTTCAAAAGTTAAATTGTTTTACTACATAGGTACATTTCTATTAAATATATTTGTTCATTATTTACCTATGGGGGTACCGTTTCGATTCGGGTGTTGTTTTAGAAAAATATAAAGTTTGAAAGTACACTGAATGTGGATCCTACATATTTTTAACTATCGTAGCAGCAGTTACAATATTAACTAGACCTTATTAAAATTCTAAAAACTGCCCTTTTTATGTTTAACTAATTGCCAATATGATATTTTGTAACACATTTAGAAAAAAACAAGGAAAACATAATAGTGAACCATTACTATAATAAAATTCTATAAATCACACAACATATTATGTAAAACAAGACTGTTCTTTTATAAAAAAGAAGCTTATATTCTTTATTATTCACTCCTTTCCAAATTTTAATACCAAACAATTGATTTTCGATAAAACTTGTAATGGGCCTTTTTGAGTATATATGTAGTAAGATAAAGGTTCTAGAGGTGGTAGAGCCGTTAGAGCTCGCTCGGGGCGGCACCCACGCCACCCACATAACCCGCCGTAAAGCAACATGTTCTTCATGTATTGTGATTCGGTTGGGGAGGGGTGGTTACCGGATACACATTATTGGAGGCGACCATCTTAGTCCTCAAGAGTAGGAACGCATCCGCGTTCTTCCTTAAGTAGAACTTCTGTTCTATTTGAGATTGGACGTGGTTGTCCATGGGCGGCATTGACCACTTAAAATCAGGTAGCGTGGCTGCCCGTTTCTTACTCCTTCATAATGAAAAAAGGTCCATGCTTGCTATTCCTAGTAATTGTTACAAAAGATTTGGTAGATATTCAAACAAATATCAAGGCTTTTAAGTGAGAAATTCAAAAATCAAAATCAAATTATTTTTATTCAAAGTAGATTGTGAACTCTTTTTGAACGTCAATAAACTACCAACGACTCGTAGTGTTTCGTTTTGGAGAATAATATGGGAGTCTGAGAGATAATCTGGTGTTATCTACTTACCGTGTTAATTTAACTCGTATTTTTTTGGGGTAACATAAATCATACACCAATAATAATTTAAAACATTTATTGGAGTGCTTAAAAGTAAATACCTTACCTACCTTAGTATATTTACGTATTTTACTACAATAATTAATATTACATGTAGGCACTTTGGGAATGACACTTAAATAAAAATACATCGATAATATTAAAATAACGAAGACATCTTAATATTAAGCACTCGTATACTTTCCCTAACCGCCGGATTGTCGTGGATTTGAAGTCAAAATTTCATCGTCAGTTTTCTTTCGTAAAGCATATCTAACGATAATGGCGATGCCCATTACAACGACCAGACAACTCAAAGCAATGGCGATCGGAATGAGAATATTAATTAAATTCAAGGTACTAAGTAGTTGGCTTTTCAGCTCATCCACGAATTCTTCAGGGAGAATGGTGCTCTGTAAAAAAAAGATGTCAAGTTAAAAGTTTGTAAACACAATCTGGATTTCAACAGGCTTTGCAGTGCCTGTATCAAGCTGATAGCAAAAATGACACTAGTGTAATATGGTAATATGTTAAAGTAAAAAAGCAGTTCCAGTGCTTTTTTAGTTCTATTTAAGATTCTGGCATCTCACAAGAAAGTTCCAGGGTTGAATCCCTGACAAATACGTGGCACGATTTTTCGAAATTAAGTGACTATTATAATTTAACTGTTACTTTTCTTTAAAAATGAAGGAAAACATTGCACAAATATGTATTCCTGAATGTTATCTATAAATCTCTCAAAGACGTGCGAGGTCTACCAACCCGTAATCGGCCTGCATGTTGGACTATGACCTCATTTTTCTTAGTCTGGAAGACCTATACTCAGCAGCAGGACAATAAGTATTAATAATGATGATGCGTAACTAAAGTGTGTATTTTGTACTATAGATATTTCTCACAAAGACAAACTTAGGGTTATTATGAGTTTTTATTTAGATATCAATGCAGAACTTGTAGTCAATCTGGTGAACAATGGTCAAGCCGCTTGTAGACATCTGCAACCAACTACACACAAAACAAATGACACACTGGAACCATAGGTTTATAAATTAACACTTTATTATAAATTAACACTTTCTCTGCGGCACAACACTGCTGTGTAATGCCCGAAGCAACCCGCTTGCAGCTTGTAAACACCTGTGTTGTACAAATGTACAAATGTTATGCTATGTTAACTACTTTTATATAGGTTATATTTATAGGTTCTACGAGACTGGGGACGGACACTACATTTGTGTTTTCGTAGATGATACACAAATGCTAAAAAATATATTATTTCAGTGAATTGTCGGCACATCTTCTGTCTAGAGAAATAAACTCCAGTTTAGTGTCGCCTCTCGCAACTCTGCCCCGATCTAATATATGAGCGCGGCCGTCAAAGTGTAAATATTCAAGCGGGAACTTTATCTCATTCGACCTTATGTTATGGCGTGCAACTCCTGGGGAGAATTTCCTCAGCGCTTATTTAAACTTGGCGTAACAAGACAGGCGTAGAGGAAATACTAAGCTGGTCTTAGACGATGTAGCTGAAAGATGGTGAAAGATGAAAAGGTGTTTATTTTTAGCCTAGTTACGCAACTGCAGCAAATTCCAAGATTATTGGACTTGTGAGTACTTAACAGACAACAAAGAGGTACCTCGGTCCGTGGTTACCCACGACACACATAATTTGCCGTAAAGAAAAAATTGTGTTTCAGTTGGAAAAGAGTCAAGGCGGTCTCAGTCCTCATGAGAAGTATCGCGTCTAAGTACGAAAACTGATAGGATTTCAGTTCGGCTTGTGATTTTATATGGATGTATGAGCTGCAGTGACTATTAGTTGACCTGTATGCTCGTTTGCTACTCTAGCCGGTAACGCACTTCTTCAACTGAAAGACAAGAATTGTTTCATGGTGAATAATTAGGGCGACGGAAGATAATTCTACCCCCTGTCAAAATAAGTCATTCTAATTAGATCTTCAAAGTCCTTTTTGTATAGACCTCTTGTAGGAACCAAAATCTATTTGAGGTGTATTATACACACCCAAGGTTCGTGACCAATTGCCATCACATGGACTGCATGCTAGATGCTTTTTTTATATTAGAGGACTAGCAATCGACTGGCATTATTTTGATAAGTGGTTGCTGTATATTACAACCATTCTTTGTCAAAAAATAGTGAGCTCCTATTTGCCATCGCATATCGATGCGTTGCTACTGAGGACTAAGATTGTTGAATCACGTCACAGACCTCACACCGAGACACAAAAAAACCCTTCGTAGCGTACCTAATGTGGGGGTAGCGGCGAGGTTTACTTCGGCGAACTAAAAGTTTACAAACTATTAAGCTGTCTCTTCAATCATTCATGAAAAATTACTATTTAGTCAAATTAGATAATATTTGTTTACTTACCTCTTCAACCCAAAATATAGGCATTAAAGTTGTCCGTAGGTTCTGCGTAACGCCTATAGACGGTACAGGGCGTGCGAAAACGTTGAATTGAGCTCTTTTGGCACCTCTTATAACAGTGCCTGTAAGCTAAAATAAATTTGTTTATCAAAAAACTTTGTTATAAATAACTCGCTTGTTCAATAGGCAAATACGTAGGCCTTTAGAACGGAATAAGCTGCTTATGTTGGGAATTATATCCACGTATTCCCGAAAAATATTACACGTGCCACTTTGTTGTCGACAAATAATTTAGATATCTGTATGTGTAATAAGATCTTAATACTATATTTTTGTGGATTTGAACAGAAAATATTAGAACAGAAAATCCTACTACTTAGTTATTAATAAAAATAACTTATTTTTAATACTTCGTATTCTCGTCAATATATTATTTTACTTTTCAATTTTTTTTTATTTTTTGTTGTGGAGTTTAATATTTCAATAATAATTTCGCAACTAACAACGACTATGAAAATATGTTTGATAAGATATAGACATATTTCCGATAATAACAATACTGAGATAATGTACGTACCTAATTTGTCAATGAGAAGGCGTTTTCCTTATCTAAAGATAAATTAAATTTATTGAAAAACACTGGGAAGATAATAGCTACAATACCCACAAAATATATTGACTTTATAAATTTAATATTATTTTAATAAATATTTGATTTAATTTAATTAAACAAATGAATCATTGACTCAAGTAAATTATTAATTCTTTAAACAAAAGGCAGGTTGCATTAAAATTAAGATTGTTTGATTTCATTTAAAAGTAATAGGTACTAACTGGTTCCAAGTCAACGAAAAGCCGATGGTATTCCTCATTGGGGTTCATGCCGAGAAGACCGTTTCTGTATCTGAAGTCGGCGTACAGGAAGTGAGGATACGACAGCACCATGTACGCGCCTGGAACAAATGACAATGGGACTTTTTACAAAACTAATTGTCACTAAGAGGTCAAAAAGATATAAAGAAATTCAAATCGGTAAAGCCATTTTTGTTTTTTTTTATGTGATGCGGAAATTGTTTTTTATATATCGATTATTAAGTAAATACACACACACGCACATATACTCAGAGACAGTAACAAACAGCCGTAGGCGCTGAAACCAGAATCCTGAAATATTTAGATAGCTTATTTATTTAGAGCATTAAGGACGAATTTTTAAGACCAAAATCAAAATGGATGATTTTCTTATTTCTTTCATAAATTCAAATTCAAATATTTTATTTCATTGTAAGATATTTACATACACTTAATGAACGTCAAGGGTACAGTGTAAAATCAATACATCGGCTT
>DWON01000127.1:0-44538 GCA_018251015.1 Phocides pigmalion okeechobee
GAAGTTCTATTTAAGAATGGACGCGGATGCGTTCCTACTCTTGAGGACTAAGATGATCGCCTCCAATAATGTGTATCCGGCAACCGATTCAAGTTCATGGTACTTAACAATAAAGGAATGTCTATGATTGCTCCTTAAAGATGGGGTATTAAAAGTCATTTCTTAATAATGAGGAAACATTTGATCATTTAAATTTTAGCTATAAGTTCATTATTATAAATATGATGAAACTTCGAACCAAATGGACGATTGGTTCTTTGAGTTACGATAATAGTAACACAAAAAACTAAAAACGAGGAAAACATTTTGTAGCTAGAACTAGAGACTCAAAGTGAGTGTTCTTAACAATGAGGAAAGGACATTGGAGAAGTATTTACATTGAAACCCGAGCATCAATAGTCACAGGATTATTTCCTCCTAAAATCGGACAAGGACAAACGTGGTTGAATTCCACTGAAGTTCGAGCATCAGAGTTAAAGAGGAACGTTTTTAGAGCATCAGAATTTGCAAAAGAAATCATCGTCTTTCAAAAGCAAAGAGGACAAATTGCATTGAAACCCGGGCATCTAACCATAAGGAGCATGATCTCCATTGAAACCTGGACATGAAAGCCACTTTTATTAAGAAATGTATCAATGACTACGGAGACAGAATATTGAATCATTGTAATCTTGGGCATAGACGTCATGGATCTGGAGAGCGGCACAATAAACCGGTCGGTTTTAGTGTTACTACAGAAAAATATGAATTAAATATATTTTACAGATAATTTTTAAGTAAAATCTAATAATATAATAATGATACGATAAAGCATACACTACATTCAAGCTTATATATTAAAATTAATATTAATATTATTATTAAAGGTTATTTTATACACATCAAGGATATTCAATGCACAGCAGGGCTTGACAAATCAATAGCAACAGATAATAAAGTATGGGTAATGTGTGTTATACAAATTTTGCTGAAACGAAACTGAACTGGCTTCTAAAACTATGGATTCTCAGTAGCGGTTTGTGTCTCTGTCATACTGCTATTTCTATTCAACGACGCACCGACTTTTCAACAACGCTAAATAATTATCATGCACATACCAATCTATACCGAATAATTCCGAAATCCAATAGTTGCTTTAAAACTTTCCCTTATTAGATTGATGTTTCCTTACTGTTTTCCTACGTCCTAAGAAACGAGTATTCCCGACTGATAACGAAAGATTCCGAGACCCAAAACCTGTTCGTCAAATAGCTAGTTTTTCTCGCGGAAACGCTAAGGCTGTGTTACTTTAAAAGCTGCTACTAGTAATCCATAGTTTCTCTTGTATTGGAAATCCAGTTTGTCTTATGTCGTCACCAGTTGTCAGCTACTCAAGCATAAGACAATTGCAGTAACTGCCTCCATTTCAATGGTATACTCACAACTCTGCCGCCGCTGCTATCTGCAGCACGTCGCCCACAAAGCAGTAAAATAAATAGAATAACAGGTCTTCCTTATATCGACTCAATCTTAAAGGTGCCAGCTTTTCCCTTATCGAGCCATTTATCAAATATTCAGGTGGCACGTGATAGTCCATGTCTTGTGGTCTGAAAAGGTTGGGAATTTATAATCAAATTAATAACAAAAAATAAGGAATAAATAAACGATATTATTATGTGATGATGAGATGACGACGCGAAGCTATCATCCATAACTAATTCATAACATTTGTTTTTCTATATTTATAAACGTTTTTTTTTCAGTATTATTATTATTATTATTATACATGTTTTTGAACATAATAGAAAAATGTCAAAAACAGAAAAATAATGGAAATTTCCGTTATTTCTACTTAGGTTTACTGTATTTTATTTCTGAGTTATTTTTTTTACTAAAAACTTATGTGTTCATATTTCTTCTTTTATTAATTACCTAACAGTACAAAAAAATAATTAAAAGAAATAAATAAATAACTGATATCCTTTTTTTTATAAAATGGGAAGGATCAGGACCATAGTAATACCTTGTGGTAGTATGTTAAATTTCACACATTAAATAAAATAAAAAATAAGAAGCATTTCAAGCATAACACAGAAGCATTGGATTGATATACCCACATCGATAAATCTACTGAAATGAAGTTTCCGGCACAGATCTTCTCTAAATGAATAAAAAAATATAGTTTGCGCAAATTTAATATCCAATAACTATCAATACATTGGAACAAATATACCTAGCATGACTGAACAATATTTTTCTCCATTAAAACAAATTATAATATCATATCTGGGTGAGAAACAACACATTGCCAAGAATAATTGAGCAATTTTTGGTTTAAACCTGGGAGTGTAAACATTTGTTGCATATCGCTTATCTATTTTCTTTCTAAACTTGAACAATAATAGCAATTTCCTCTATATGACTAAATTCTGCAAAAATATTTCAGCTACTTCCATCACTCAAAAAAAGAAAAAGAAGTAAATGTTGCAAGTCTATTGACACGTATACTACTGAAGACTTTGAAGGACAAAATAATTTATATAGAAGACCATACTCTATCTATCCTAAAGACATGGTTAGAAAGATGGTGCACCCAGTACAGTAAGATTTGTGAGGTTCTACTGCGATTAAAAGCATACAGCAGTTATTGAGATTCAGTAGAGAAGTGCACTCATTAGCTCTCAATGGAGACGAATATCATAGTTGCCATAAGAAACAATGCACCAGTAATTGATTTAATGTGAGGTAGACGTGGACTTGGATGCCAACCAAGGGGATAAGTGGCCATTTACCATTAAATGAACTTCATACTAGATTGTTACAACCATTTTATAATAAAAATCTGCACAACTTAATATCTTATGATCCATGCCAGGAACTTCTTTAGATTTTCAAGAACTAAACTCACCTGCAAGGCGTGTCTGCCCACGGTCCAGCGAAGGTTAAATAAAGGTTGTCAGGTGAGTTTAAGTTCAGTCCGAGTGCTGTTAAGTCCTGTCCTAATGCTAGCGACACCAAACTGGGGTCCGATTCTGCTGCTCGAATAAACGTTAATAATCCAACAATACCAAACTGGTTAGGTATCATTGTTTCTGGTATATTCGTCACTTTGCCTGCAAAAAAAAATGAGTATTAACGCTTTCCCTGCGGCTAAAACACTCTGTGTAATTCTGACCGCGACGCGTTTGCGGCTCCTACACAATTGTGTTGTACTGACAAATTTATATGGATTACGAGCGAACAAATGTGTTTTTTACGTCAGCGCTACAAGACTGGAGGCGAATATTAAATCTGTGTATTCGTAGATGATACACAGATGCTAAAAATACAATATTTCAGTAATTATAACTCCAGTTTAGAGCCGCCTCCCGCAATACTGACCCGATTATATACATATATCCGCGAAGCAGTCAGTGTTAATTTAATGATTGGCAAACAAATTGTGATAATGAAAAAAGGCTGATATTTTATGTTTTAATGCTAAAAGTGTAGGTATAATAATGCCCATGCTCAATATAATATTATTTTTCAATAATTTTAGGTACACACCATAGTTTTCCATGTGATCATCTTCTTGACTGACAACTTCAGAAACAAAAAGAAGACAAAAAATGGATAATTTTATATCTTTCCGATCGACCAGTATTGGGATAAAAAAGATATAATACTAGCCCAAAACATAATATTTCTATTTCATACACAGTTACAACACATTGGGCCTGGTTTAAACACAATTCTTAAAAAATAATAAAATATAAGCGTTGTGAAGAAATAAATAAGCTAACAATTGTATTATTTGCTTTCAATCATTGGAATATATTGATATTACAACCAGTAATAAAACAGATAATGCGATCGTCTTTGTTGCTACGGTAATAAGTGGCACTGGAATAAAAAAAAGGTTATATCACTACTTCCAATAGCCAGTATAACGTCACATCGTGACACGGCTTTGTGACGTATGACGATACGACATTGCAGGCTTAAAATTTGTGATATCCTTGCATTTGGAAACCACAACTTTTAGGACAACTATACCATCATAACCGATTGTACAATCGATATTATCTATACGATCGATATCGAATCGGTATATTGATAGCCCTTTTGTCTGCAACACTAAGCTATATAAGCATTGCAAATAATTGACAAACAAACCAAAACCAATTCCAGTAGTCATTACAATAGAATATGTTACAAAAATTGGCACGCCCGGTGTATTGGTGCGGTCCATAAAATATGTACACGTAAAGGTTCGAAGAAGGCAGTTGGGGACACGTAACGAATGACGATGTCAAATTAAATTTCGTCATTGTCATTTCATAATAAATTTTATTCTAAGTAAGCTAATATACACGATATCAAAAAATCCATAAATTAAAAAAGAATCGCATCGCAATTAAAAAGGTTTGAACCTGCTTATCTAAGGAAATATTCAGAACCTTAATAACACTTATGAGATAGAAAGACTTCAATGACTATATAATGAATTATACATATAAATCGAGTGAGTAAAATTATAAAAAATTCAAAGTTTTGTCCAATCGTTTGATCTTCTGACATTGCTTATATTCAAATGTATTCTGTGAACTAATATAGTTTAATTATAGTTTTTGGGAACTGAAATTTAATAAAAAATACTGTAATTAAAGTTATCAATGTGACCAACCGCGACAAAAAATTGAAAACTGAAAATGCAATAATCCAGCGTAACATATTTTATGGACGGTCACGATGCATTCGTTGTTAGTTACGTTCTGTATTTACGTCACTAATAAAAGGTATAATACACAGTTAGCAAACTAATACATGGATCTATTTTATGCTTTGCATTGTTCTAAATGCCGTGAGAATTGCAAAAAATATAATAACTGTTTCATAATAAAATTGTTTGTCTGTTTCACTTATTAATATTATTGTTTAAAAAATAGATATAAGAACACAACTAAAATACGAAAGCTAAATAAATAAATGATTGTATTAAACATATGTATATAATACAGCCCAAATTTATACACTAATTATTTTACTTTATCACAACAATAAGGCTAGGTAATCAAGGTAAAAAGGCTCAGACAGGATACCCATCTCATTTGTAGAAGGTTACGATAAGTTGGAAGAACTTTAGTTCGACCGGGGAGATACCACCGCCGTCCTCGTAATCCGCCGTAAAGCATTACTTGTGTTTCGGTTGGAGAGGTGCGGTTGCTGGTTACACTTTGAAGTGAGGCGACCATCTTAGTCCTCACGAGTAGCGACGCATCTACGTTCGAGCTCAGATAGGACTTCGGTCGTGTTTGTGGTTGTTCGTGAATGTCTATGGGCTACAACCACTTAATATCAGGTGGTTTGCATGCTCGTTTACTACCCTTTCCGCATAGAAAAAATCAAATTAATTACATGTTACTTTGGGCGGCGTTAATTTTTTTTAAGTAAGCAGTCAACCTGATAATTAATTGTCATTGAGGCCTATAAACCACTGACTCCAAATATAATTTTTAGTCCTACAACACTGCCAGAGATGCATAGTTACATCTGAAGGACAATTGATCATATTAATAAGTATCTACCACGCCTATCCAGTGCAATGCAAAACTACTATATGCCACATATTTGGCGGTGATTTTCCCCGCTAAAAGCGTACACGTTATACCATGTACGCCCGATTTCATACATTGGTGTATGTAGACTCACCATCGGGCGATGTCTGGATGCCCTTCCGCGGTTTGGCATCGCTCGTGTGGTTGGTGTAGTCTGGCGGATGGTGGAGCGCTGCGTGAGCGGCCGCCTGCGCGCCCGCAGACGTGCCCGGCAACGCGGGGAAGTCTTCCGAAGACATCGTGAACTCGGATTGCTCAGACGTTGGCTGCTTTACCATACCCACTGAGAATATATAGTTTTCATTAGTTATCGCTTATGATGACAAATGACAATAGGGTATAAGGTAAAAATAGGGGCAAAAAAGATACTATAAAAAAGTGGGAAAAGAACTTTCCTTTATCTAATTATAAATAACTTTTATAAGACCTTTATTCACCAATACCGAACCTTTATTCATTTGATTTCTAATGAAGGACAAAATAAAAAAAAATAATGACAAGAAATAGAGGAATGATAAGGCATGAAGATAGTGAATGAGAGGACCAAGGGAAACATTGTTTTCATTAGAAACCGCACTGAATAATATAGAATTGCACACTACTCAATATGTAAGGATTAAATATGAAATGTCTCTTGGAGAAACAGCAGGAAGTAGATTAGTAGATAGGCAGATAATATTATCAAATAAAGGATAAATCAAACAAAACATAAAAAACATGCCCTTAAGGAAAACAGAAAAAAAAACGTCGGAAGATTTGATTACAATGCATACATATAATAATATGCATAATTATATTAATGTTGAACATATCACTTAAATTATTTTTTCTCCATATTTTTAAGGACAAAAACAACTTACATAACCATATTATAGAAAAAAGATGGACATTTCCATAACAAGAACTATGCTTACCAAGATGAAGTTGGTTCACAACTGAAACTACATATTTATCACAAGTCACAAGATACTTGTCTGAATCTTTATCGCTTAAAGATCTTGGCCATAATTTCCATATTTCGTTTTTCGTATTCCTTATTCACAATAAAACTCTATAACTATTAACAATATTCTTGAGGATAAAATTAGAATAAACTGGAAATGTGTCTTCTTAGTATATTCTAATTACCTACTACCCCTTTACTTGTTCTTTTTATTAAGCCTTAGTCTGACAATGTATAAATAGATTTTTTTAATCGTCGAACTTTATGTATGTATGGTAACAATATATCAAAGGATATTATGTTGTTTTTTTTTTTGCTAAGGCTAAGGCGCTACATATTTTAAACATTTTCTTTGTTACCAATATAAACATTAATTTCCAGCAAATGCATACAGCTTTGTTTGCTAAATATAAAGTTAGATTAAAGATAGACTTTAGTTAATGCAATAAAATGCAAAACAATAGCTGTTATAAATTTTGTCTGTTTCTCTGTGTTTTTATGCGCTAATCTCTGAAATGGTTTAACCAATTTCGGTGCGGTCTTTAAAAATGTTTTGTAAATAAACTTAACATTTAGCGTAAGTTTAACTTCAATCTGTCTATAAATAAAAATATGTCATATAAAAGTTATGGTACTTTTGCTGTTAAATTTGGAAAATTTCGAAAAGTGAACACGTGAAGGCAGTTACAGTCAGTAGCTAGTTATAAATTTTATTAATCATTGTTTAGTTAATATATAATTAGCGACTTGCGCAAGTTTCGCAAGGATGTATTTACGACATCATACGACAAATCTTTGGAATTCTCGGCTTTTCTCATGTGTATAATATACATATATTATATATATAAATCTTCCTCTTGAATCACGGTCTATTGGTGAAAACCGCAATAAAATAAACAGACGGCGGAAAGCGACTATTTTTCATACCATGCATACCATAGTTTATAACTAGCACTGAGCACTTGTGATTATAATATTACTTTTTTTGGATTGTTTGTCCTGTTTTTCTTTATTGAATTATTATGTTATGTTGTTAAACAATAGTAAGTTGTTGCATACCGTAAGGTTTAGAGCCTGGGGGCGGCGGCGCCGCGGCTGGCGCCTGATCGCCCGCTCCGCGCGCCGTCAGCGAGGGGAATTCGCTCAAGTCCAGTAATGGGGGCGTCGAAGTGTCACCACCCTCACCAAACACTGAGTGGTAATTGCTGCTCGTATTGAACCGGGTCAGATTCGCCATACTTGACTGCTGCAAATGTTACATATATTTTAGTACAGAACAAAATGAAAGTACAACCGCTGAAGATAATTTCGATCATTTGGTCATAGCATCTAAGAATCCGCATAAAAAGAATTGCTTTAAGAACTAACGCTTTATTAATAAAAGTAGCATATCTCAATAATGTTTGTTATTTAATAATAATATTATTATGACTCATTTGATGCTCCAGTAGGAGTAACAAACAGTATTATAAGACCATATTATTTGTTATTAAATTATTTTGCATGTTGTACTCATAACAGCACACAGAGCAAGAAGTATTTGTCATTAAATGGTCATAAATATATATAAAAATTGCAATGAAATATGTAACCATAATAATAAGTAGCTGTTATGTTGCTCATAGACATCAACCTTTCTTTCGACTTTCAGATATATTGCTACTTCTATGGACATCTCATATGTCATATATTAGACCGGATCAGTGTTACGGGAGACTAAACTGGAGCTGCATTCTGTAGACTGAAGACATGCCGACAATACACTGAAATATTGTTTTGTTAGCATCTGCGTGTCATCTAGGAAAATAAAGACGTAATGTCCGTCCCTAAGTCTTCTAGCGCCGACTAAAACACAGAACTTGTGTTCGCCCGTAATCCATACAGGTTGTACGTACAACACAGGTGTATACAAGCGTTGCACCAAGTTATACACAGCAATGTTATACGCTACAGTGAACGTGTTAAATTAGAAAATGACATTGCTACAAGCAAGTATTGTGGCTGCCATAGACAAACTTTAATGAATTCCACCACCTTTTATGTGAAATAATTACAACTATTTTCACAATACTCTAACATGAAAGGATTCTAAAAATGTCATATTTAGTTTTACTTTAGATTGTCAGGAATTATCTTTATAATACACACTAATGTAGATGTAGCTTAAATAAATATGTTTAGTAACAGGTTTAAATATGCTTATATTTAATATGTTTTGAAATTAACTTTCGCATAGCAGGCAATTATTTGTAACAAACATATTAAAAATATATATATCATGAATTCCAAATGTAGTCTCTACACCTAAAGATATTATATTCTTATAATCTAGGACTTAATTTTAAAATTAATAACTATACAGGAAAAGATTTTTTAATTGAAATATTATACACCATTACATTTATAAAATGTAGCAGGAGAAAATTAACTAACATGAGTAAACTTAGATAGTTAAGAGATGGGGCATTTCTTTATAACAATCACTTCCCATAATCATAGATAAGATAATTTCCACATAACTATATAGCCTTTCTTACAACAAAATTGTGGTCAGTAACAATGATTTTAGTTAATTTATAGTTACATATATTTGATAACATCCCACATTTAACCCACAATAGTATTACTTATCAACATTGCAGTCTTAAATAAAAACATACTTACATTAGTTACCATAGAATTTGAATTTGCCTGTGACATTGGTGTTGGCATTGGTACTCTTCTGTCTGCAAATGCTCTTTGTCCAAAAAGAGTTGACCGAGATGCCATAGAGGGTGGAGCACCACCTGGCATAGCGGTGGAACCCCGACCGGGGGACAATGCGCCCCCAAAAGTTGGTGTCACATGCCCTGATACTCCACTCACTAGCCCTGAACTAACGCGCCCGCCCACTCCGCCACTTGCTAGGCTTCTGGGCGCTTGTTGGAAATTCAAGTTTGCCATAACCTGCAATACATCAGATCAACATTAAATATTAATAACTAATATGAATACTATAATATATAATATTACTAAGTAGCATTTCCATAATTTCAACATGTATAGATGTATGGAACAATTAATAGTTTTTGACCAGATATCTTGTGGACATAAAACTTGGTAATTAGATTGACCTAAACTTAAATATGCATTATCATGAGCTAAACTTATAAACAATCAAAGAAACAGGTATAAGCAACATCACAGTAAATGTGTGTAACATTGAAACCAAGGGTAATTCATGTTATTGGATGTAAATTGTCAGTTATATGAAACAAAGTTATACCTGTTTTTGAATTGCTGTTTCAGTTTCTTCTTTATGGTCCAAAACAAGGTTATAATTCAGTAATTTTAAGAGAAATTTACAAGGACTTGTTTAACAAATATCAGACTATCAGGTCACACTCAAAGTCATGCTAAAGTTATGATAAACTACAATTGAAAACAATGGTTATTAATAAATATGGTTCAATACGGTTATAACAGTTATCAGATGACATACATTTTAAATGTATACTTACGTTTACTAACTACAACTTCAAAACCATATTTTAAATGAAACTGATGTTGAAACAGATGCACTGTTCAAGTATTATTGAGTATAAGAGTTGCATTATTACAGTTAATTCATGACTGAAATCTAATGGCTACATATAGAAACATATGTCGAAGATACGCCTGATAACCAAAGTCAATAATAACAAATAAAGTAGGTATTATACGTAGATCAAGATGGTTATTTATTCGACTGTCAAACAATGGCGACACTGGAACATGTTCTAATTTCAGTTCTCCTTCAAGTTACGTATATTTACCTAATGTGTCAACGTCAGTCCTTGTTCCACTATTTCAAGAAGCGTATAGATGGTTCATAATAGTATATTCCCAGCAGAAATAAATAAATCCACACGAACGAAACAAACAAAAGTTTGTTGACTGTTCAATTTCTAAGGCAATTTCAGTGCATTCAGAATTTTATTCACCAACTTAAATTATACTTAGTACAGCCTTTCCATGAAACACTGCTATAAAACGCTTAAAACTGTATGCATCTTTAGGTCGCTTTGAAATATTTTAATAATTTCACTCAGATTTGTCGAACGCCACATTACCCTAAACAACTGGCGGCCATATTGTTAATAGCGGAAACTTGTAAAACTGATTATCTTCACAAACTTTACATATGCCTTGATATGCTTTTAATAAAACTCGAAAGTATATAACTTGCTATTGTAGATAAACTTTATAATTAAGGACACTTGTTAATATAAAGAATATTTATTTTATTCGTTACAAAAATAATAAAGATGCTGAATTGACTTTATATACCACGGTCACGATTTTAAAATTACCGCATTGTAAAAGTCCCCATTTTCAGGGAAATGTATATAAAAGGTAAAGTATATTTGTTAACTGAAACTTTATATTTTATTTAAAATATTTAATTAAATAATCTATCTTTCAACATGCATAATTTGATTGACACCAGGGTAAAAAATACTTGTGGACAGTACCAGACCTGATGAGGATTACTATTTCGACTTGATGGACGTTTTCTCATTATTTAATGACAATCTTCTTTTCAATAGTAAATCTACTTAGGTAGCAAAACAATAAATTAATTACCACGATTTAAAGCCAATTGATTCACAAGCAGTCCTTTCTGATATATAAAATGACGTAATGTATACGTGTAACTGCAGTAATAACGAATACAAATGTTTTTTATAAGTACCCACAGTATTTTTAAATGTGACCAAATGCATTTTGCATAATCCACAGAATAGAAGTAACTTAAATTATAGTTCTGCTGACAAAAGGAAGGGCCTATTCATGTCTTGCAAAAAGAATTGTGATCATTATACAGCACGTGAATATGACCAGCATTCTTAGTTAAACATGGAAATCCTTGAAAATTATTTGTTTTAAACTTTAATTATAATTTATTTTAGAAAGTTATAATTTTATTAGATATTATTATATTATTTTAGATTTATTTGGTTCAATTTTTGAAGTTTATTGTCATTTTTCATCTCTTATACGTTTCTTCTAAAAGTTACGGGAAAATATATTAGGAAATAAATTAAAGCCAAATAGTATTTTATAACCTTTGTTAATGAAAATAAATTTTATAATTATTAATTTATCTGACTGAAATAAAACTTCCACTTTTATTCGACAAGTCATAGAGATTACGTCTATGGACAACAATGGGAAACTCATGATAAAAAATGGTAACATCGGTGATCATATGATTGTTCAATGAAGAAGCACGTCTGATAGGCGTCGACATACTTCTTCAGGCCAGTTTTTAATTTTCTGGCTCAATATCGGTTGTTTTACGTGTTAGTGGTGCTAAAAAATAGCTATCAGCCATGGCGCTCAGCGATGCAGATGTTCAAAAGCAGGTATGTTTAAAAATATAAGATAATTTGTCTACATAATTGAGAGATGTATTTTCATCGAGAAGGGGTTTGTCAGGATGATTGATCGGTGGTGCATTACTACATGTTCTTTTCATCTAATCCTATAGAAATTTCATGTAAATGGTTTTTAGCAGCTGTCGTTTCAAAAAATATGCATTTTTTCTGTTTAGATCAAGCATATGATGGCCTTCATCGAACAAGAGGCCAATGAAAAGGCTGAAGAAATCGATGCCAAGGCGGAGGAGGAGTTCAACATCGAGAAGGGCCGCCTTGTTCAGCAGCAGCGGCTGAAGATCATGGAATACTACGAAAAGAAGGAGAAACAAGTTGAACTCCAGAAAAAGATGTAGGTTTCATTTAGTATGCAATACCTATCTTATCCGCTCTATAATGAGATCGTTATGCGAACAAATAAGTATTTCGATTTTCTTAAAGTGTGTCTTACATGAATACCACATTTTCTAATAATTATTACATTTTCCTATTAAAATCTTATTAGATTCTAATAGTGAAATTCTACTCATTTTCACTGGGTTATACATTATACGAAAACTGCTGTGGTATATATTGCACAGGCAATCACATGGTACTGGTAAAAAATAACTTAATTCAATATGACATGTGATAACAGATTTTTTTGTCAAAATCATTAAAATTGAGTTTATAACCACAGTTTTGGGTCTAATCATTGGTTTTAAAGATTTGCACAATACTTGGACAGTTACCACAATCGACATAACAATATGTCATGTGACTGACTACTTGTAGAATATTCAATATTTCAAAGTTAACTGAACCAGTCATGTCTACTATATTAAGTTAAATATATTACTAAAAAATATGTAGAAGCGGACAACTAATGAAATTATTAAATAAATGTTAAGAGTTGAACATAGCATAATTATGTAAAATAGAAATATTTTAATATCACAAAATGATTGAGAAGTAATACTTTCAATTACAATTAAGTTAACTCAAGCTATTTTATACCAGTTATATCATAAACATGTATAATGTCTGGGAATTAATGAGTTGGTTACAATTTACTTGCTCTTATCATCTGAGATAAAACAAATCAGATTCTTGCAATGTTATCAAGTATTTTGACAAGTATACCAGGGAATGCACCATACAAACGTAGAAACTAGACTATTTAAAGTAATCGTTAAATAAATGAATTGTAACTGTTAACATTAACAATACTAGAAAGGTTAACAATAAGGAGTAAGAAAAAGAAACTCAAAACAAAAGAATTAAGAGATTAATTTGAAAAGAATGAACCACTTGTCTGTTTATAAAAAAAAAAAATTACACCTGGGATTTAAGAATAATAGGATTCTTAGTTTCATATAACTTAATGGATATATGAATATGATTAAATATGTAAAATGTGACAACACCATCAAAAATTTTAATGATATTTATATCCCATTTCACTTGTAATCCCCAGCCAATCTTCGAACATGCTCAATCAAGCTCGTCTTAAGGTGCTCAAAGTACGTGAAGACCATGTACGCAGTGTACTTGACGAGGCCCGCAAGCGCCTGGCTGAGGTGCCCAAAGACACTAAGCTCTACTCTGATTTGCTTGTTACACTCATAGTACAAGCGCTGTTCCAGGTAAATTATAATTTTTTTTTTATTGATAACAAATTTAAACTTACAATTAATGTATAGCTTATATAACCATGCCACTCTTGATATAACAAATCATATTGTAAACAAATGGGTGTGAATTTTATGTACTAGTAAAATACAGTTTATATGATATTTTAACAGATATTACACTTGAATTTAAATTGTATTGGCAATTTAATATGTGCATGCTGTCTTTGATGCAGATTTCTTTTAAAAATCCCATTATTGATATATCTGCTAACATTATACTCCCATAGTGGAGTACCACTTAGTTCTTATGTAAATCATTAAAATAATGTAAATTATGCAAACACCATCTATACTACACCAACTTCATGTGACACCATCTCTATATAAACATAAATTGCATTTAAAACCATCATTCAATTTTTTTTAATTTTAATTTGCACAAAATTAAAATTAAAAAAAATTGAACAGATATTGAACAATACAAAGATTACTTCCATCTGAAAAAAGTATGTCAGTGTAAGTTACTCTTGAACTGTAAAAGATCTGCAATTCAATATTGTAGGCAACTATTGAATGTTATTTTTATTTTGAGATAGTTTTGTCATGCTATGACAAATAAACAAGAGGTAGTTCATTAAAAGAAATGTATATATGTAAATGTAGAATATTTTTGAGAATTCTTAAGTAATTTGAAACAAATGTTATCTATTATAATGGCAAGATGAATCAAGAGAGAAAAAATATGTATATTCTGTTTATTTTTTTTATGTGAGAAGAGTAGCAAACAAGCATGCAAACCACCTGATGTTAAGTAGTCGCAGCCCATAGACATCCATGTGCAACCACAAACAACCAAATTCCTGTCTGAGGACCAATGTAGATGCTTTGCTACGCCTGGAATATTTTGGTTTGTAATAAATTGGATTAGCCAATAACACATGGGGTTAATGTTTTGTTTAGCTGGTGGAGCCTGCAGTGACTATCCGCGTGCGGCAAGCCGACAAGGGCCTGGTGGAATCTCTGCTCGGCAGAGCTCAAGCTGATTACAAGGCTAAGTTGAAGAAGGATTGCCAGCTCAAGGTCGACCCTGAGACATACTTGTCTCCTGACACCTGCGGTGGGATTGAGCTTGTTGCTGCTAAGGGACGCATCAAGGTAAGCAAATAAATTACCACAATGTCATTTAAAAAATAATATTTCCAAACCCAACGATTCGTAATAATTACCATTTTTCTAAATAGTAACAAATAATTTAAAAACCCTATAATGGTTCATTTCTTACATTTTTAATAATTTATTATTAATGATATATATACATAAATTAAGTGTTAGTACATAATATATATATTTATGCTATGTCTCCAGATTTGCAACACCCTGGAGTCCCGTCTGGAACTGATCGCTCAGCAACTGCTGCCGGAGATCCGTACCGCCCTGTTCGGCCGCAACCCTAACCGTAAATTCACTGATTAAACAACCCTTCTTAAATTACACACACTTGTTATTACTAACAATTTATTTCATAATTGGTAGACCTAAAATAATATTACAATAAGTGTTTTACTTTGCCTAATTAATTATATATTTATTATTATTATAATGCGTACAATTTTATCGCTGTTTAGAATGTATTCTTATTCTGATGTTATGTCTGTTAAGTCGCCGGAATATGTGTAAATGTATGATCATGTGAGTTGTCCTGACGCCTGGACGCTATTGCTCGCTCACGGAGATTTTTAGATCTACTATAACTGTACGATAGTTTCGCCTTAATAATTATTCTGAATGTCTATTATCTATTCAAATTTAAAATATTTTATTGTTACAATTCATTCACGTAGCCCATTCTATATCTATATGTTAGAGATGTAGTATTAGAATTTGAAAAATATATATTATATATTTAAGATATTACCGATTTCCTAGGTAATGCAGTATAACCGTTATTAAAATATGGAGACGTCAAATCTTCGTCCAAATACAGTATTATAATAATAGCACAAGGTATGATACAGCGCTTTGATGTAGATCGATATTGTAACATATCGGATTGTTCATTATATTATTCATGTAATCTTGCTGTTGTCAATGTTAAATGTTTTCGGATTGATGTTTATGCCTAAACTTTCCTTGTTGTCGACTTTCCGAGGAATAAATGATGGCTGTAAGGTTGGGGTTTGATAGCAGCATCCTATGCTGCACCCACTTAAATCGATAAGATTTGACTGGTAGCAGTGTAGTGTCACACTTGAACCTTGCAGGCGTACTGTACATTCCTATACTTAAATATCGTGTTGTCCTGGCAATATCTTCGACTTGGCTTGCTTTTGTCAAAGTATTTGGAGCACCATAGCTCTATAAATAAGGTAAGTATATGTACGATTCCCATTATGGCACTGTTAAAATTCTTATGTAAATATATAGATGTGTTAAATTAATCTTTCATTTACACCCCACACTCTCCCTCGTCTTCGATTTAAGTTGCAAATTATTTTGATATTCATCTGATGAATAAAGGTATCTTTATGAACCGGTTTATCCTATTCGATTTTTTGTTTTTTTCAGCAGAAGGGGATTGTTTTATTTTGTATTATTTTTTTAATGTGATCATCCGCTAATTGCCATATCACTCTTTGATTTTTCTATTTTATGCTGCCATCACTAAAATGCCCTTCGCTCTTTTGGCTATACAAAAAATGTTGAAAAAAAAGTTCTTCCTATGATTGAACGTTGAATATATAAGAGGACTGTCTATTACAGTTAAGAAAATAAATATAGCCCATTAAATATAAAAAGAGTAGATGGACAGCCTCTTTGCAAAACTAGAGGATTTTTAATTTTTGCTCATAACTATTATATAAAAGTGTAAGGTTATTTCTCCTTTTAACATGAATACTGTTGATCGAATTTAAATCAAATTTTGTACACAATGCTTCATAGATTATGCACTTATATTATTAAAGAATTCATTTATCGCTGGCGGTAAATTACTGCTTATAGGTATTATATAATAATCGATATAAATAAAAGAATAAGGTGACTGACAAATCCAGAAATCAACGCACATTCGAAACCACTGAACTAAGAATCTTTAAGTTTTGCAGATTGGTGCTTTATATAGAAATTCCCCTAAGGGCGTCAAGTGGTCGTTACAAATCTATATGAAAGCAGATAAAATAGAAGATGGAAATGTATGTCTGTAACACTTTCCCTGCGGCTACAACACTGCTGTGTAATTCTGGGCGCGAAGCGCTTGCGGATTCTACACAACTGTGTTGTAGCAAAAATTTGTATGAATTACGGACGAACAAAAGTGGTGCGCTTACGTCGGCGTTACAAGACTGGGGGCGGACATTACGTCTGGATAGACAGATGCTAAAAATACAATACAATGTTTCAGTAATTTGTCGGCGTATCTTTAGTATAATCAAACAAGCTCCAGTTTAGGGCCGGCTCCCGCAATACTGACCCGGTCATATATATCCACGCCGCAGGGAGTGTTACTTACCTTTATAGATTTGCTTGAAATGTATACATATATAGGGTAAATATAGAGCTACCTAATTTATTGAAATATATTGCCAAAACTAGTTCTCTTTAAATTTTATAAACAAGCGCATTGCTATACAAATTATAGCAGGCGCTTCAATTTTTGTGGGTAAAGTCGTATATTAACACTTTCCCTGCGGCGTACAAAATCGCTGTGTATTACGCGACGCAACGCACTTGCGGCTTGTACACACCTGTGTTTTACGTACAAACCTATATGGATTACGGGCGAATAAAAGTGGTGCGCTTACGTCGGCGCTACAAGACTGGGCAGACATTACGTAGGTGTATTAGTTGATGATACACATATGCTAAAAATACTTCAGTAAAATATCGGCGCATCTTCAGTCTAGAGAAATAAGTTCCAGTTTAGCCGCCTACCGCAACGCTGACCCGGTGTAATGTATGAGCACCACAGTCAGTGGTAATGAATACGATTAATATTTGCCTTGATGCGGAATATGTCCTATGAATGACAGTTACGGATTGGTTAAACAACCTTATTAAGTCATTGGTTCCCACAACCCTTTTGGTATGGAACTTCAAAATCTTTAGGTTTGGTGAAAAATCAAAATAACCCTAAAATGAGCAGACGAATGAAACATTACGTGGCCAAAACTAAAAGGTTGCATGAAATGTTTTATTAAACATAAATGATAAAATATTTCCTTTAAGCAATATATTTTTATTTTGTACTTATTAACTCAGGCTTATTAAATAGTATCCATTCGTCCTTAAGTACTTAATAAGTTATATCACAATTGGTAGGTATATAAAAAATACAATATTGTATGAAAATCTAAATATCAATTGTCAAAGGGTGGCAAACTAAATAACTCCGGTTTAAACTCTTCTAAACTTTTTAATACCAAGGTGGCTTCAGTAGTCAAACTTTTATCAAGCCTTTGGTCTGGAACCATTACCACTTGCATACCAGCTGCTCTCGCAGCCTTAACACCATTAACAGCATCTTCTAGAACCAAACACTGAAAGAGAAGTTTTAATATGTATGTGATGTATATTTTATGTTATGAGATTTATGAGTATCATATAATAGACTTAATGGTATCAGATCACTTGTACACAATTCGAATAAGTCTATCATTCTAACATTGGGTCAATTTTGTGTTAGTGATTGATAAAAATATTTTAATATATAATACTGAATACCTGTTCAGGGTTGGGGTTTTCGGGAAATTTGGCTGCAGCAACTAAAAATATATCAGGATATGGTTTCCCTCGCTTCACATTAGGGTCTGAAGACCCAAATGTTTTATATGGGAATAGAGAGAACAATGCCTGGTGATGTTTGTCGATTTTTAAATGATAACTCTCTTCACTTGAACTAGTTGCTAATCCAATTGAAACTTTTTTATTATGAAGGTGCTCTATTAACCTCTTTGCCCCTGGAAATAAGTTTAATAAATATAGAAAATTGGTAAAAATACAATAGTACTGATAAGTATGATAATATATATAAACAATGATAGCCTTCAGGTCATGACTCCTGTCTCTCAAATGAAGAGTCGTCATTTCAAATCCCCTGATATTTCCAAGTTATATCACCATTTAAAAGTAATGGTCATTTTCTGTAGGAAAGGAAAATGGACTTCTCCATAAAGTGCTCAAAAGAGTATAACGTCTACCAATCCAGTCAGCCAGCATAGCAACATAACCATGCACTCTTTTCCAGCAATAGGATAGTAATAGGTTTATAATATTTTAGATAGTCATCAAAACCAATTATAGTGTATATCATTGTCATCTATAGTAACAGAATTTTTCACTAAGAATAATATGAAGTGTAGTATGTATTTTAAAGCACCACTTAATATATTGATATAGAATACTTATATATACAGGTAGGTATAGAATATTCATCAATTTTTTTTAAAAGGAGAAAGTAAAAAAGTGAATAGAAAAATAGTAACCTGGCAAAACTTCTGTGTCTGGAAACAAAATTTCAAATTGCTTTTTGCTTTCAGTTATAAACTCTTCAGGCGTCATAGGCAAATCTAATTCCTTCACAATAGTATTTGCCGTCTCGTGTGTTTGTGATCCCATGAGTTTTAATTTAAGCTCAAATGTGTAATTTTTCCCGTACTTGGAAACAATATTTTGGAACGCCACTGTGTACAAGTTCTCAGTATCTGTTGAGTTAGTAAATGATTAATAACATTAATTAGTATATATTCATAGACCAATAAATAAAAAATAATAATAGGTTTAGATATTGTAATGAGCACTTACTTAAAATTAATCCATCCATATCAAACAGTACATGTGTAACTGGCTTAAACTCCATTTTAATTTAATTTATGTCAGATTAACTCTCGAATCATTCATTTAATAATGGTGTGAAATTATTATAAAAAATAATTTACGCTTTATAACCTTCAAATTCAAATCACACTGCAATGATTTCGATCAGCTGTTTTCATGCTCTCAAACTGCTATATACTGTATTTTCTATGCTCACAAAGCTGTTGACCTTGAAACTATCTGGTTGAAATGTCTAATCATACTGACATTCATGTCATATATATCTGTCATTTTTTACTTTTTACACTATTTTGGCTTTACTAAAAACAAAGATACTAATTGTTTAGTTACAATTTTTTCTACTCAAATGCTATGAAATATGTATATTAGAGAAAGGGAAAATATTATCAAATGTATGCATTTCAGTCATGGTTTTCTCTTTGTATGCAGAAATCACAATTATTTTAGAGATCAGTAACTTATAAAATAATAAATATATTCTATAAGTGAATAAGTAACGTTATGGCATGTCTGTTTCTTTATTTTAAGCAAAAATCTATCTTACTTTGATTAAAGTATTTTGATACGCATTTTATTTTGCACCTTAATTATGTATATTTTTGATCAAGTATCTCCTACGTTTGTACATATATAGGCATATTATGCAGATTTGCATTTATTGAGAGAGCTCAGAGATTAATTTTATTATTTAGAAAACGCACCTTCTTTATTAATGTTCGTTATATGTAAAGGTACTCATTTCGTCTTTTGGTTATGAAGTTTTTTGAAAATTAAATGACCTATATTGTTGTCTATATTTTATTGTACCAGTTAATTTAAATCATAACAATATGTACTAGAGTGGATGGGTACTTGGTGTTTTAATGAAAGAGTAAGTACAATAATATTTTATTTCTTATTGAGTATCTTACACAAATTATAAAAAATATAAGAATGACACGCAACATAGGATATATTTTTTTGTATCTATATATTTATTCTTTAGAAACTTCAAACCTCTGCATTTAATTTAGTTAAAATGAACACAGCCGAATCACAAAGAGTCTTCTCTTGTAACATTAATTTAATACCATATCCGCATATTTGAAAATTACTGACAAGTAACGAAATAACACATTATACATCGTAGGCGGGTTTTACTTACCAATATTTCGGCGAAACTGTGTTATAACTACAACACTCACTATTTTTGCGCATAAACCTTTACAAAGTGTATGATTTATATCAACTAACTTCTTATAAATCTTAAACATCTATGTATAATAACTTTTCTTGCTATTATGCTTGCCAGATTAAGGAACAAATCAGCGCAATAAGACAAACAAAAATCCAAAGGAATTTGGAATACCACACTATACATATACAATCGCCTGCTGTGATACTATATAGTCTGCTTTGGAATCAGAAACAGAGAGAGCATGCTCTAAAATTTGGGCGTTTAAATATTCCAATTTTAATTTTAGTACTCATGTTATTTTGTAATAATATTAAATTTTACGATTTAATTCTAAAACTTACAATTGATTTAAATATGAAAAATACATTTACCCTATTGGCAACCGATTTGAAAAATATTTTTCATACAAAAAATATAAATAAGTTTTTTAAAATAATATTAGATATTTATATTTCGTTTTTTGTTTTTACTGGGTAACATACATATATGTAGGGAATCCTAATCTTGTTCATAATAATAATTTAAAATAGAATGTACACAGTCTTTAAAAAACCCTGAAAAATAATTCATATAAAAGCAGCCATCAATATATTTTCTAGTTAAATTCAAAATTACGTTTTCATAAGTATTAGGGACTAACAGTTGAGACAAACATTTAATATAGCTACTTTTATTTTATTGCTTAAAACTATCACGACTACGTAAACATTAACCTATTAATTTAAACAATTTAGATTATTTTTATAGATAACGAGTAATTAAGTAATTAATTTCTTAATCTGTCTAATAAATTACCGCGACAGAAGAATCACTTATAATTAGTACGCATTGTACAAACTTGTAAATTCTAGACAGCATGTCTACAAAGCCGTGAGTTAAACCCGAGACATTCCTCTAAATCGCCATTGTCCTGAGATAATATTAAGTTGACGGAGATGGGAATACATTGGCACATACAAGTTCACCGTCCCGCGATTATACTGCGGAGTAGAAAAAATTCGCGCGGCTTTAGTTTCTACTCATATAATAATACAATGTAATCTTCGGTGAATATTTACCGTAGAGGTTATAAATTTATCGTGACTTTAAACCTCGATGGGCGACTAGACTACGAGATGTGACACATCGGGTGTGTAAGCAGGTAAGTACCGCGGGACTCTCGTATCGTCTCGTCGTCGCACGCCTCTTTCAACCGACAGGCTGATAGTCCCAGCTTCCTTAACTCCATTGGACTTCGCCCGACGCTGCGATGGCAGGATAGCCGCCCTCAAGGTCTTGCGTTTCTGAAACATTATATTCGATCATCTACTTGACTAGCACCTGCAAAAACTACGAAGGTATTGTCTACTTACGACAATGAAAGTCTATTACGTCCAGCAATTGTTGAACGCCCAAGCAGCGGGAATTAGCGTTATGATTGAAATTAAGAGCTTTAAATATGAGTATAAATATATTGGTCTCTAACAATGAGTAAGTACACAGATTCCGTTTAACGTAAAGCGATCGGTCGGGGCCCACGAAATTTATATTTTAGATTCAAAATGTTGTTTGGAGTCGATGTGGTCCATGGCTGCGATCTTTGCTTTGTTTACCTCAACGGCGCCGCGCCATCTGTCAGCCGCATGACGAGCGATCTCCATCCTCTTCTGTTTCCGGATCTGGTGACGTTTATACACCACCTCTATGACGATAAGGACTATTCCTCCAATAATGCCCGCTAAAACCAGAATGAACACTCCCGCCATATTCTTCAAGCCTAAAGTATTTGGTGTTTTTTCGTTTTCTTCACAGTTCAGTAGATTGTTTCGAAGAATCCATTGGTTATCGAGGGATTCCATAATACCACCTATAATTAAAAATATAAGTAATGAAACAGAAACAGACAGAAAATAAGTATAAGAATAAAATTTAAAAACCCACTTTCGTGAAAGTCCAAGATCGCCAAAGTGACTAAATCAGCCCATGGAGACCCTTTCTGCAATCCAACACCATATCCGGAACGTCCAAATAATTCTCCCGCGGTAACGAGCTCACAATCCTGCGCTGCTTCAAATTCCAAACGCGACGAGTCCCAAATAAATGCCATTAGTTTTCTGCAAATCAAAATAATGAAAACAAAAGTATAGTTAAATAAAAACTAAAAACTATATTTATATATATGTATGTGGGTAGTTCTAAGAAACCAAAAGAAATTCAGAATAATTAAATGAGCAACGAGATTAAATGCCCGATTTTTTCCTCACTTTTCTGATTTTTAATTGTGGTACTTATTTCCAGTACAAAATGTTGGTAAGCTACACTTGGTAAAGCGAAAAATTCTAATTTATAGCATTCCAACGTCCTTAAGAATAAAATCACGTTTGCGGCTACTTCTGATATAACTTCCATCCTGGTTAGAAATGATCACAGATGCTGTAGGCAGCTGTGATCAATTAAAGTATTGGCTTCTATCGCTTATATTACTATACAGATATCATGCAGAACTGATAACACTAAATTTTTTAGAACATTAGGACTAGTTCAAGGACATTAAACTTTATATTTCAGTAATTGAAGATTAATATTCTACTCTTAACTTTACCCATTTTTTACATCTTCAATAGCCTGTTCAGCATTGTCGTAATTATTTGCTTCCATGGTTCTGTACATATTGGACAATTCAACCTGCCGTCTAAAATACATGTCCACTGCTGATCCTTTCACAGTCGCACAAGTTAGATTTTCCATCGTGTTCCGAAGCTGAATAACATTAAAAGATTATAAACATTGTTAAAAGTTATCAACAAAAATACCAAGAACTTAAAATATTCTTAGTTCAATCATACCCTTGCGTCATTAATCCCCGTAAGTTTAGTCTTAGGTCTTTCCAACACAAGAAAAGCTGCCAAGTTGGCAGTATACGAAGCGACGATGATCATTGCAAAACCAGCCCAAACCATACCAAGCACTCTAGCTGAGAAGCTTCGAGGTGTGCCTGTAAGGATTTTTTTATGCTTATACACGTTTATTTATATCGTTTTTTATTATTTTATGTAAATGATTTCTATCTACGTTCAAAACTCTCTTTTGTGACTTAAAAATTTCAAACTTTTGGGAACGCTCAACGCTACGTGATATTTGTTTAGGTTTTGAAGTTGGCTGTTCCCGAAATACACAAAATATTGCTATAAAACATAATATCCACCTTCGCCAATCCCGCTGTTGAGAAGTACTCCCCAAGCAAACCATATTGCACTGGAAAGATTTAGAGCATCTTCCTCGGTCCCATCAATATTAGCAAGTTTAAATCTTCCAAATGGTGAAAATCGATCCAGTAGATACAGCACCAATGCAACGACATGAACAGACACCATCACGAGGATCCACAAAGTGTTTGAAAACGGTTGCAAAAATGACACTAAAGTTGAAGATCTCGAAGGCTGTTTGAAAAAATAATAGTTTCATATCAATTTTACGTTGCATTTTTTTGAATAAAAATGTTTTCCTATTATATTTATTTATCCTTTATATTCCAATTTATCAATGTCTACAAAATTTACCTTTTTCTCTAGTATTGTGATCCCCTGGTATTTAAAAGGCTTACTAAATTCAATGAATTCTGCGCGTTCGGGGTTTATGGTCAATGGGGCCACGATCATATCTGATCTCTCATAAACTAGTTCACCTGTGGATGTTAACTTATTTTAATTTATTTTAAAGTCACTGAATGCTTAACACTATTATTTATTTTATCTGTAAACATTTGTATAGATTCCCTAGATCTAAATTTTCCGTAACTGTAAAAATGAATTTTGAAGCATTGACAAGACACTAACTCAGAATATCTAATAGAAAGTATTAAGCCTACCTATGAGACCAGTCCATTCTTTCTTCGCTCCGGGTGCAGATAGATTGCGAATTATATAATTTCCAAATTGGCCATCGGGCGATAGGGCTAATGAATATGTGAAATTGATAGCTTTCGATAAATAACGTAACAAATCCATACAAAATCCTTTGCAACAGTATACGCGATCTGTGGAAAAATGTAATAAAATATCGTAAATACAGATAAAGCATGTGAAATCCTTGACCTATTATACATGACGTATCAAACAGGAATAATAGAAACGTTTGATAATAAAACTTATTATAAGAAG
The DNA here is from genome assembly GCA_018251015.1 of Phocides pigmalion okeechobee. Classification (NCBI taxonomy): domain Eukaryota; kingdom Metazoa; phylum Arthropoda; class Insecta; order Lepidoptera; family Hesperiidae; genus Phocides; species Phocides pigmalion. Next base: position 24,683 of record DWON01000127.1, read on the forward strand.
AAATTGATGAAAAAATTGCTGATGCAATAATAGCAATAGGTTATTATATTTATCATTGCATTAAATAATATAGTGGTACAGCTATAGTTTGACCTAAAAGGTAGCACCTCAGTCTTCATGATCCGACGTGAAGCAACTCTTGTGTTTCGGTTGCATATGTGCCATTGCCGGCTACACTAACAAGCGAGGTGGCTATATCAGTGTTCAATAATAGCAACGTATGTATATTCGAGTTCAGATAGGACTCCAGTCCTGTTTGAAGTTTTATTTGGATGTCCATGGGCTCCAGTGACTACTTAATATCAGATGGCCTGCACGTTTGTTTGCTATATTTGTCGCATAAAAAGTAAAAAGTTATCAGTTATATTAATAGATCAATAATAATTACCAAGGTCATCACTAGCGTTGTAATGGGGACAAGGAATCTCCTCAAGAGTGCAATCGCTTTCATCGTCTACTCTGCGAGCATATACGAATGGCTTCTCTTCTATAGTTAACACCTGAATAAATAAATAAATATATAAGTTCTTTATAAGTACAAGGATTAAAATAAAGAACAAATAAATCAAACTGATGGGTATAATGGAACCCAGGAAATTGTAGTGATATGGGCATGTGTGACTATCGAAAATTGATATTTTTTTGTATGGAATTATCGTAATTTAATAATGAAGAAAATGATCATCAACTGTAACATACCTTGAGATGAGTTGGAATCATAAACCCTTCCGGTTTCGAAGGACTTCGTCCCATCCAAATAATTTCGCTTTCTTTTAGTTCCAAGCGCATTTTATGTGTCTCCTAAAATTATATTTGTATAATATCATAAATTGTTATTTACGGATTTGAACAATTTTAATCAATTTAAATAATTCTGATAAATAAAATTTGGCGAATACGAATTTGCAATCTAAATAATAGATGTTTCAAATATTTTCAAATGCTTGAAAATTAATATTCCTTGTCGTATAGGGCATATAGATTTAGAAAATAAGTGAAAAAGCATAAATCTATAGCGCTACAAGTAAAATCTGAAAAGTAATTTCTGCTTTCTACAATAATTTGCCCAGATACAAGTTACGAAGCAACAATTACCTTCGAGTAAAAGTACTTTCCAACAGCAACATGCTCCCCTTGCGCTCTTACATTCACCATGTCATACTCCGCATGCACTCGGTCCCCGTGATCGTCAAACGCTACATGACCGGTCGCGCCATTATCTAATCTTTGCCTTCTAACATAGTCAAACAACAGTCGTCCTGTCATCCAAATAGACCCAGAATTATCGCAGTCAGACGGTGGCGCGACTATCTCTTCTGATGTGTTCATGTCACGAATGGCTGATGCAAGAACGTAGCTGTCGGCAAAGAAGAAAATTTAATTTTTATTTAGATTCATTTTTGTACGGTCCTTTTTCTGTACACGAGCCTTCTCTCAAAATTAGAAAGAGTAGACTCTAGCTCACATTGGCCAAATTTGAATTAATTCATGCACCTTTGATAATTTTAATAAAGACCTCAGAGACATGCAGGTTTTATCGTGGTGTTTTACTTCATTGTTAACGAAATTAATTATTACACGCATATCAATTACACGCATCATGCCATCTCAGGTGCATATCAAGAGTTCGAATGCTTAATGCGCCAGGTCTTACCGGGTCTTATCGGGTCTTACCAGGTCTAAAATCCGTGTAATATTAGTGATAACTAATCTTACACGGATTTATATTAAGTTACTTAGACATTACTTTCAATTTACTTTATGTCAGCAATTATTGTCTCGATATTCACCTGTACCGCTGTATGATTTAAATATTTCATTATATTTTTATGCATGGTTAATCCGGTTCAATTTCTGTTTTCATTTTTACTTACATAGAATCCTGAATGTGGGCATGTTCGTTAGTGGCATTAACTAGACGGAGTCCCAGCAAACCTTCAGGAGCATTCGCAGCGTCCAACGCTTGCTCCGTCACCAGCCATACATAGCCTGCTGTAGTCATGTTGAGATATGTTGCGTCTCGAAAGATAATCTCTGCGTCCGTTTTACTGAAATTCATAACATTCTAACTAAAGTACTTAATGTTGTATTACTTTAAATTTCTTTTATGGCAGACATGTCTTGTACATTAGCAAAGTGAATCTTGTGTTATTGAGATTATAATTATTATTATATCCACTTACCTAGCGTACATAAGAAAAACTCTTGCTTGGGCTCCTTTCACATCTATAAGTTTATCACTAAAAGAATCCAGCCCAGGCTCAAACTCAATAACTTGCTCTACCACCACTTTGCGATCTACATCTTCGTCGACATTTTGAGACGTTGTTTGGAATCTATGCCAAAAATTTTATAAATAATGTTAGTAAAAAAAATAAAAAAATTGCTAACTGCGGTAAAGTAGGTATGTACGATAAACTAAGTGTACTTTTCACTAGTATGTATGTATATTAAGTTTAAGGCAACACATATCCCTTATATCTGTTTTATATTAACGATTAGTACTGTTTCATTTTTGTTTGTGGAATTTTGTAATTGTCGGCCGGCATGAAAAGTTTTAAATAGGTATATTTAATCCTTGTATGTGTCTTGTGTCTATAGAAGAGCAAAACTAGCTGACAACTCAAGAAGGCCATGCCAATACTTTTAACTAAACCATAATTGTTCCTTATACAATAATTATTTGACAATCAAACATACCGTCCTAAAATGGCTCTACCATCCGTATCGGAGCTGTGAATGATAATAACCTTCATGTAGTTAAAGTGTTTGAGCACATCTACCCATACATCAGCTTGGTGTGAGTAAGGTGGCACCGTCCGCAAAAAAGATACGTGTATATTTTTGTCCGAGAACGCAGAATCCCGTGAAGAAATGCCTATAACTGGGATATGATAAAACCCACTGGTGTAAGACACCGCTGCTGGGGATAGCTCACCCGTTAATGGATGAGATACAACCACTGCATAAACCTGAAAGTTAATATAAATCTAAGCATATATATGTAGTTTGTACGGTTAAATAACAGAGAAGATGGTAATTCTTATACTGCTATTGTTTCATTCCAATTAATAATTCTGACCCAATACACGAAAACAAGAGAAAAGCAATTAGTCCATAATTCCTGATAAGTCATTATTGATTAATACATCTTTAACTGTAATATTACAGGCTCGTCATAAACGAGCACGCTGTTCATCAATGGCAAGTCACCCGCCCATAACCTTTTAACCACCTGTTTATAGAAATCAATTACAGGTGCGTTGCGATACATGAGTCAGCAAGTACATCTTTGTACCAAAACGCAAGAGTCGTTATACGCTAGAAATTAATGTTTGGCGGTAGTACCTCCCCAGTCGAATCGTATAGGTTCTATGTTGCAAATATTGAGTAAATGTTAAGTAATATGTACAAATTCAAAATTATACGAAAGGATTGTGAAAATAACAAATACTCACGCGATGACCAATAAGGTCTTTGCAAACATTGAGCGCCGTCTTTATTGGGTTCGGGTCCATAAGAATCGAATAATCGTGGTAGGTTACTCCACGGGGTACATATTTATCTTTAAAATTCAAATTCTGTAAAATGAAATTTTATGATATTTTTTAAGTACATTAATACAGAAGTTTATATACCTTATAAGCTTCAACTCTTTTCTGGACGAGTAATATTAAAATATTCTAGTAATAACTTTTATTTTTTAGGTAGATAATTCACAAGACAAAGAGCACGCCGAGCGCAATCTTGCACTCTCCGTTATCTGAGTACCTATAGATATTTTCGTAGTAACAGATAGTCATTACAATATTTTTAGTATCTTCGTAGCCCGTCAAAATTGATTAAACCGAATTCAAGACTAGTACACAGAAAAATAAATACACAGATAGATATAGGCAAAGATATTGAAAATGAGTATTTTACGTTGTGGTCTGTGAAGAGAAAACTGGATTGGTGGCGGTCCTCCACAGTTCGATTTGAATTTTTTTCCACGTACATGCAAAATGTGGAACGAGCTTCTGCATGAGGGTACCTATTCCCTGAATTTTACGACAGTGAGCTCTTCCAAAAAGTTGCAAAGAGACTTCTTCATCATAGCCGGCGATGCATTGACTACTCCTCTGTTGTTCCTAAATCCATAGGCGACGGTGGTTTGTTTCATCAGGTGGTCCGTTTGCATTTTCTTTAGAATAAATAAAAACATGTGGTTTTGTTGAAATTAAAGACGTAGAAAAATCGCGATGTCTGGTAATTTCCATTGTTATCTGACGCAGCTGATTCTGATTTTTCAAAAATATGAGTTGAGGTAGGTAGAAATCGTATAAAGTTAGTAAAGTTTTAAATTCACTTACTGAGATGGTATCTTTGAAGAAGGCAATGGACTCATTGCTCGATAGAACCCCACCCACATTGTAGTACGTAGGATTTATTATACCTTTCTTGTCTGCATAGGCCGAGCCAAAGAAAATGAAGATTAAGACCTCTGACCACATTTTTGTTGTTCCTAAAAAAGTTTTTAGTGTTTACTGCATGTAATTAGGTACTGTTAATTAGTAGCTTGGTTAAAATATGTATTTTATTATTATATTTGGTCTGGTTGACTGATTATTAAAATAAATCAGATTTTGAATACATTATATAACAAATTTAATTGGTATCTACCAATAAAATATGTTATATAACTAGTAGTGTAAGTATAATTATTTTATTAAAAAAAAATGTAATAATGTATATTTCAGCAGATTTTGTATTACAAAGCAGATCCAGACTATTAACACTTAAACCTACTTAGTAATCACGAGTGACCTTAATATTGAATTTCTAAATTACTTAACCCATTAACGCATTTGCAACTTGAATACGACATACTGAACACTCCCTACGGTCCCCCTTAAACACAATAATGCTTGTTACACTGTTGTAGTCATCATTTCTCTCAACTTTAGATTACATATTAACATTTCATACGCCTAGAGCCCCAATGTTTGATTTAGTGACTTGCTTAAGATGTTTCTACAGTTATACCTTACACAATTACACTACATCTTACCTCGAAGAGAAGAAGAAGTTTCAGATGTGAAGTAAACGGAAATTCACTTCATTTTCGTTATTCATATCATAATCATTGGCGAATAAACCTTTTACGTAATCAAAACAAATGAAGGATGCTGCAAAGTAGCGGCAGATGGAACCTCATCTCCCGTTCCCCAGTTCACCGCGCAGGCGTACTCCGGTTACTCGTATACAATTTTAGAAAAAGGATAGATACGAACCATAACTGTTTTTAAGTCATGTTTACATTCGGATTTTTTTTTACCAATAGCTAGTCTTCAAGACTTATCCAACGAGTATTTAGTATTTAACAAACCGGCTTCAAAAATATAACATGCGCATGTCACATATTGATCGGTGTAAATATTACATTCAACTGTAATGCTCGGTGAGCATATTTCTATGATTCAGACAAATATTAACCACAGTTTCGAAGCCATAAATTCATTTAAATTTCATACCTAATTAATTATTGTGTTTCCTCTCGGGAATTTAAAGAACAATCTATTTTAATGGAAGATTTATTTGTACTACTTATAAAATGACATATGAATCTCAAGCAGAAATCAGCGGTGCAATTGCTGCGGCAGTATTTAATCCTGCACTATTTTTTGTCACAGGCACATCTCTTTGTATTTTATATAGTAGGTACAGGTTACGTAATGACAGCAATATGTTTTCAAAGTTTTTATTTTAATAATGTGTAAATACATATACAACACCAACGTAAAACGTCTAAAATGATATAAGCTTAACATAATTATCATTAATAATAAACATTTTTATTATATAAGTATTAAGGGTAGATTTCCCATTCAATTAAAAGGCATTCAAACATGTTCTCAAGAAATTATAAATGAACCTACCGACCAATCTAGTGAATCTCCGAATGTATTAAAAGGATCTTTAACAAATGCACGACGATGAGACATTTTACTTATCTTATTCCTTATATTAAATTCTACAAAAGTATTATAAAATAAATTTTGTGTAATCTAATATTAAACAGTAATGTAAACATTACTCTCAGTATTACAATATCAAGTAGGTAGGATATCTATGTCACTCAATATAAAGCGGTAGCACTTTTTTGTGGTATAAAACTATAACTTAGAAAATGTTACATGAAATGTATCAAATTTTTGTAACCTTTTCGTATTTTAGAGTCGTAGTCCATTTGTGGATTTAAACTTTGGCCTTCCACTTTGAAAGGCCCAGGTACAAATCAAACCCCATTATATTTCTGATTTTTCGAAAGTAAATATATGTATATAAGAAATTTGTATGTATATAAGAATTATTAGTTGTGGATGACAATGCTTATGATGATGCTAGCTAACTAAATAATTGTAACTACGATTTGCCCTTGGTTTTATTTAAACCAAAGACACAAAAACAACATAATATAATTAACGGATCTAAAATGCCAGGTAAGCGATTACATCAAGCGTTTGCACTTAGGTGCTCGTTACAAAGGTTTACCTATGCCTGTGCCAATCGTGACGTAAGTCTATTTTGCTTTAAGACCAGGACCAAGGGCTGGGTGTCCAGGGAGCGGGATTGCTAGGGCGCCAGTCAGCAGGACGAAGTGCGGCGGCTGCAGCAGTTGCTGCATGCTGAGCAGCGCCCGCAGCACCCGCTGCGCCGGAGCTTTGCAGCACTGAAAGCTTTAGAGCCTCCAAATCTGGTTTAGAAGAGGGAGATTACTTAATTTATGTGTTTCCAAAACTTTTTTTAAATACATATTTGACCTGCCTGATAAAGTACGGCCTAAACCTTCTCATTGTAGGTATGACAATAATGGATAATGATAATGATGTGTACCCAAAAGGATACATGTTTGAGTAGATAACTATTTTCTTTTTTGCCAATAAAACTTTCTTGAACACTGTCTCTTTTCGTTTGTAACAAAAGTTTTTATCTAAAAGCAAATTCTTAGAATTAATTAAGAGGCGAACTTTTCGTTTACCGTCACAAGAATATAATGAAATTTACTGTTTGACATTGTAAAATTATTTATCAAGCTATTATTAAAAGTTATTAAAATACTGTGTCTAAAAAGTTCAAAAAAAAGGATTTTTTTTTTCAAAACAGGTACCGCCTTTTTATTTTGTCCTACTTAAATAACGTCCTTGTATAATAAGTTTTCAACAGTTATTGCAAATTCCATGGGTACGTACATTCAACTATACATGTTTAGACATACCCAAATATTAGTAAAAACTTACCGGCATTTTGCAGTCTAGCTGCCTGATTATGAGCGGCCCGCTGAATTGCTTTAGCGGCGGCTGCCTCCCGCGCCGCAGCAATCTTCTGCGCGGCTGCAGCACGAGCTTTGGCGGCAGCAAGTTGAGCTTGGGCATGGACTGCAGTCTGAGCTGCTTCTAGAGCATGTGCTCGAGCATTTCTAGCTGCTTCCTCGCTGCAACCAAAGTAGTAGTATGTGCGCTAGTTTACATACCATTTGAATAAGTTAGTATATTTATATATGTATTTTACGAACGTCTTTGATGATGTATTACATATGGAATGCTCTTCGTGGGTTCTGTTTTCAACAAACGCTGATTTCTCTCCATACTTGGAAGAACCCTTGAGGATACTTTACCACACTGCTCCAATGTGTATTGATATAGGTACAAATTTGTGTCAGTGGACAAACCGTCTATTGGGTGGTTTAACTCATAAGATTTAAGGACTTGTTTATTTATAAAACCCAAGAACGACAGCTCATCGTATCAAGCGAAAGGACGCATAAAATTTAACCACTAAAGGTCAGTCATTCAACTCCCAACCGACGTTGCTTAAGTGATTATGCGCGCTTTCGATAAATGATCCTAAATAATCCCGACCTTTTATGAGCAGCATGAGCAGCCTCCGCTTCCTTCGCACTGGCAGCGCTTTGCTGCTCAAGTGCAGCATGTTTCGCAGCAGCTACTTGCCGCTGAGCCGCCATTACTGCCATTGCGGCTGCTTTAGCTGCAGCGATTGCGCCAGCTACATCAGAACTTGAGTCCGATGACCAGCCTAAACAATAAGGTATAATAACTTTAGGTAAATAAGTATACTGGAGGATCTGTGTGAAATTAATCCTACTTGAGGTGAAGTTTTGAATATTACTTAAAAGCCCAATAAACAGGATGGTCTCTATTATGCCGTAGACATTAATTATTTGGAAAAAACAATGTAGGTTGCAAATTTCTTTTCAATTAACATAATGTAACGGAAAAAAAATTACAAGCTCGTTTACTAAAGACAGTTTTTTAGACAATTAAATTGGAGAATGTAGTACTACTTCTATGTGGAATTATCGAGGTGAAGATACACTAAATTCAAACGTTAACATTATAAATATAAATATCTACGTATAAAATAAATAAAAAACATCTTAAAACAAGGTAAATATTGCTTACCATTTGGAGCTTGTCCGTTAGATATCTGCACCCACCCTCCAACTGGTATCAAGCTGGACGCGTCCCATTCGCCAGAACTTCTCTTGTCAATATTGCTTCCAATGACAATAGCCACGAGGGATATCAAACACTACAAATATAGATATATCCTTTGAATAAAACATATCATGATATCCAAAGCTCTTAAACACACAAGAAGTTTAATTTTTTACGTTATGTATTTGCTACGTGATGGGACTGTCTGACTTGATGGTCACAACTCAGTTAAAGTCTAATTCTACCCTTCGCTTTAATGTTGTGTTCAAACATTTCAGATACAATTTTCCAGGCTTTCTATTTAATCTTCGAAAAATGTAAGTCACATGTTAAGTTGTTCTCCCATTTTGCATGCAGTTCGGGAGAGATGAGCTACATTCTCGCTTGATCGCTCGCTTGCTACTTGTATTAAATAGAAAAATGCATTGCTCATTTGTGATCAATTTCAGTAATGATTCCCATATATACAATTAAATATACATCTACATATACATACAATATAAAGTTAATATATTACAAAATGTTGTCCAGGGGCCGCATTATTTGCAACTCAATCAAGATTCATCATTCGAGATCAAAAACTAGCAAAGCAAAGCGTCTGCGTCAGATGAAACTCTTGTACTACATAGTTGGTTACAAATGTTTTATGGTACAAATGTAGGCGATTAATATCCTAGATTATAACCCTTTGCTATCAAGTGGAATGCACGTTCATTTGCTATTCTATTTTATTTAAAAAGAAAAAACTCACAATCAGTTTTAAAGCCATTGCTATTTGATTCTGGAAGATGTGTGTTCTCAAGGAAAGTCCGATCCAATGTATGATGCAAGGTGGACGGACAACAAACATTTTATATTATCGAACACGGAAGTCTTTCATTTTAAAGAATATATAGAAAGGGATTGTAGCTATTATTTATGGACCATAATTGGACAAAAACCAGTGCCTACCCAGTTTCATGCTCCATAACAGTCTATTACTATCACTTTCAAACGGATCAATGTCGTTAAGTAAGTTTTAAGGAAGATAAAATTAAATAACAGCGAGAAATAATTGTGGAATAACGAAATTTCCACCTTAATACCAAACGTTGGCCAGCCTTGTGTGAGTTGGTCAGAACTTAAGGTCCTGATCTCTCTAATAGATATATAGGTATGTTAGCTGGAGGATTGACGGAGTAAAGATTTAAGACTTGATTAAATACCGAACTGTGAAAGATGGAATAAGTTAATGTTAAACTTAGGCTTTAATTTATAATTATTCTATAGAATGTATGATGTCCGCTCCGCCTGATATTAAATGATCTTTACGACCATTTTGTCTAATAATTGTTGTAAAATGTGTAAAATTCTAAGTATATGTTAGAAGAATAGAGTTAGCCGGATGTATGTATTACTTATGCCTTCAAAAATACGGTAAGACCAAAGAAAGAAAAGATAGTCATTTCTCATAGTAAAAGGCGAATGTGTGCTGATTATCTATAAGCAAATTGTTATGACGATGATACACAACACAAACATTTCATTTGCATCAAAAATATAGTAAAAGTCTCTATTGTTACTTCAAATTGAAAAAAAATATGTATAGCACGTCAAAAATAATGTATTCATTTTATAAGTATTTTAGCTGCCAGTTTCATGTATCTATTTGGATTTACATCTGGCAGCACAGAACAATTAGTATACTCTGGCAGCTCTATCTAGTTGATCGACAGCTGTCAACTTCCTGTCACATTTGTCATAAAAAATTAAACTTTATCCCGTTCCGGTTGCCCTTGCGGTCGATTGGGCATTGTTATTTCACCTCAAATTCGCCATGTTCATTTTTTAACACAAAACATATTTTTTCTAAATCATACATTGTAATAGCAGTATAAACATTAACAGGTAAGCATGCGTCAAATATCGATATGATTACGTAAAATTAAACTAAAGAAAAAATTAATGTTCATGTGGTAACGAATTAAAAAATGTTTTTTTATATTTATCCCATAATATTGTTTAATTTTTATGTCAAAGTGGTTTCGTACCACATTATAATTATACGAGTTAAGTATATATTTGTCTATTTGACAAATAAGCTAATTAACCGTTCCGGTAAAATTAAAGAAAAGATTTCAATGTATTTATTGATTTTTCGGTCTTAGTATTTTGACATGTAAGGAAAATGATTTTTTGAAAGAAAAACCAAATCGTGAAAAACCGTACATATATTGAACTAATTGGGCTTTATTCGAATCTTCACTTTGCAATTATTTATTGATTCCGAAAATGTTTTTCAGTAATTATTTTTTTTTAATGAAAAATAAATTATTGTATTATATAATAGGTTCTTAAAATCGATAATACATAGATTACTTTGCGGAGAAATATATATTTTTTTTATCGACCAACTATTATAATTGCATAAAAATGATAAAACTACTAATAATAAATTGGCCTAGTTAATAGAATTGTACAATTAATGAAATTTAATATTTGGAACTTTGTCAGGTCTGCAAAACATCTGTAAAAATGAGCGGAGGAGCAGCCAAACCCAACCAGCCACCACAACAATTTGCGTAAGTATTTATCACTTTAGCGCAAGATTTGTGTCAAGATTACCACCAATTAGTTAAGGATTATTAGAGAAATGATGCTAATGATCATAATGAAATTGTAAATGGAAGATTTATAAACTAAATATTCTTAGATATTGTTATGTATTATATTTATATTATCAATTCTTATAAATCTGTGAAAATGGTTTTTATATATCTTTTCATAAAAATAACTAGTAAAATATTAGAGTCGCAGTAAGTACTTTAAAAAGTCTTATTAATACCAAAAAATTAATCACACATGGTACCTTCAGAATATCCAAATGCAACAATGTAAAGAAATAATTTTAAATCAATTTAAAGAGTAATGCAATTTATTTTCATATAGAAAAAAATAAATAGACTAAGTCGAACATTTGCTGTCATTAAAATGTTAAATAAAATGTTTTTTCGATTTAATTCATTTGGTTTTGGATAAAAGCCACTTGTAACATCTTTAATAGTATTTTATACACATTATTGGTGGCGACCATCTCAGTCCTCAAGAGTAGGAATGCATCCACAACCATCCTTAAATAGAACTTCTGTTCTATTAAAGATTGGACGTGGTTGTCCATGGGCTGCAGTGACCACTTAACATCAACTAGCCAGCATGCCTGTTTCTTGCTCTTTCATAATAAAAAATAAAAAAATTGGTTAAACATCATGAAACGATTACATAATACAAGAATTGTTACATTTATGTCCAAGTAGGTATGTAAAAGATTTTCCTCATTGCTGTCAGTATATAGCAGGAAGCCAAAATATCCTTAAAAATGGCCACTGTTATTTGCTTGCGTATTGTCAATTGTAATGTGTGGGAATTACTGTTTGTCACTGAGTTGGCACTCATACTAATTTAACTATTCATGTGATACTTGTCTATTCAACTCGCTAAGTACATAGTTAGCCATGACTAGAAAATTGAAAAGGCCATTTGTAAAATAAAGGCCAGCTGATGACAACTTTATTATGTTGTAATGCACAGTGTTAATAGTGATAATAAAATATGTACTACAATTTCATGACAAATCTTATGAAATTCAGGGATATAATAACTAACGGACGATAAATAATTTCGATTACAAATATTTAATTGCTATCACTATTTATTATAAAAAGTCTCCCTGCCACATATAATATAAATCTGTCTGAATTAATTCGATAAACTGAAAATCTACCCAAAGGATTTTCATGAATAGATTGTCCGTTGCTGAAATTTCACGATTATTTAACTACGAGGTTCAACTGCTATGGCACAACCGCCGCGCATATTTCTTCCTTAACAGTACCATTGTTGCGCTACTGCTTTCTGTTTGAAAAGTGTAGAAAACTGTTCTACATGAAGCTTATTAAAGAAAAAATATGTATGTCCACAATAAAATAATATTTGTACAATTATAAAGCGTTATACCTTTTATTTTTGGGAATTAAATATGTGCTATCTTATATTTTTAATGAAAAAATATTTTATGCATACAATACAAAACACTGCACACCTAAAAAAGAAGATCAAATGTTTACAGTGAACAGAAGATTAGGTGCATAATGGGCGATGTTATCGCTTTAAACGGTCTCCTAGGCATCTAGTGTAGATTTTATAGAGCGCTAGAAATAAATAGAGTAAATAAAATTAATAAACTCGCACAAATGATCGTGAACGATAGTTAAATAGGAGCTACAAAGAGAGAGAGAAATAAGTGAAGACCATGATTACCTTCATATTATCTATGGTAAAGGTTGCTCGGGAACTGCTTAATAATTTGAATGAAAGTTTTATATTTTTATAATATTATTCTTTTCTAGTCTATGTATAAAAGGCGAGCTGTAACGAAAATGTTATAAGAAAATGATTTCTATCTTGTAACGCTATCTTACCATAATTTTATAATATCTAGCGCTGTGGATGTAATAAGAGACTTAATCTTCCTGATGACGAGACAGCACACAGAGCTAATCTCAGTTGCCCCAGCATCTAGATAGGCAATAAGTCCTCTCCCGCCCGGAATTCAGTCAATTAGTTATATTAGTTAAAGCATGAAATGAAAATGATTTGTTTATGTAGAAACTACAAATTTAGTATATTGAATACATACCGAAATAAGGCTTCCGGTAGCAATGTTAGAATGCTGATACAGATTGAATTCAATGTATCTGGTGCTATTATAAGACTTCCATTTTATTTGTTCATCGTAATCAATTATATTGATCGAACGATAACATTCACAGCATTAGACATTTTGTATTGACTATATATTTATTGAAAGGCGTCTTATATGTAGATAAAGTTATCTAAAAACGCATTTTCACTTCGATGTATTTAAAATATATTTTTCGATTTTTCTTAGGTATCAAGTTCTTGAACCCTATAAATAATAATATCTATATTATTAATGTTGATTAAATGTTAAAACATAAAAAATCTGACGGATTATCTTGATTTTGTAATTTACGCGCGGAGTTTTTCTGTCAGTCGTTAATATAACGTCCCATTGTCCCGTTGCCAATTAGGTATCGATTTTCTTACTTTAGGGCCCTAACAGTATGGCATGGAGTAATTTGTTAGTGTCATAACTAGTCTAAGGACTAAGTAAAAATGCGTCAGACAATGAAGTGAAATTATATGTTTTCACGCTCTTTAAACCAGAACATAGCAGTGAAAACGCGACTGTGATAAGGAATGTGAATAATATAACTAACAATTTATTATAATTACATACGAGTTTTACAATTTGTATTATTATTAAGATCAGTAGTTGCCTAGTAGTAAGTTTGCACATTGAACACAATCCTACCGGATCTGGGGTTCAAATACCATTCACGCCAATAAGATTTGCAGATATATGTTCTTATCAGTAATTAGCGCTTGCTTTAACGGTGAAAGAATTTACGAAACTTGGATGACAGAGTGTTCTTCATGAAGTTCTCAAATGTGTGTGAGGAATATCATTCCGTACATCGCCAACATTTTGGACTTTTGCCTAACCTGTTCATTTTAAAATGAGATCCGTGCATTAGCATCAGACGTAATGGCTTCATGACGGTAATATTATGATGCATCTTACGTTTTGATATTAATGAATACTGTTTTCGTTGGTAACACTTGTCATGAAGTTACCGAAAAAATAATCTTTCCCGTGACGATAGAGGGTGTGGTGTTACGTACTGTCAATGAAGCGCAATTGACATTTGGCTTTACACCAAAAACTACGTTTGCAGGCATTAGAATAAAAAATGGAAACTACATAGCTATACATTGTTGCAAAACTTGGTGAATAGATGAAACATTTGGCTCTATGCCACTTTGAAGTTTTTGTCCATTACATTCATACATCCATTACATACATTCATTCTAAATAATTACTAACAATGGCCGATTTCCAATTTGTATAGGACTTATCTACTTGAAAATTACTACGGAAATAAAATTAAATAGCTAATCTCAAATGTAACTTGTTCTATTGTATCCTTATCTCCGTGTATTTATTCTATGTATTTACCAAGTTGGTTACCAATTTTATGGAAGGTGGATTGTATTTTATTTGCTGTTTGTTATCTAATAAGATTTAGGAGTTAGCATTTATTATACTCGCATAATTTATAAGTATAAATCAAGATACATCGCGATATTTTTTTTTATAAAACGTGCAAATTTTATGTAACCCTTTCAGAAAATAATGTTTATTGTATTGAGACTGTTGAGTAATAAATTATCATTATCATAAATTATCTAGATATTGTATATAATATCATGTTTATTCACATAATGTATAAATGGTTGATGTATAAATGAATAATTAATTAGCCAGCGAGATACAAGTATTATTATACGTTGTAATACTAGATGTGTCATTGTCGTCTGAATGAAATGTGAGTAAAATCAGTACTTTTATATATAGGTAGCCATAAACAAATGACGTATCTTGCGTAAGAAATATACTTAAAATATTTTGATTATTAAGTTGTATTAGCGGAATTTCAACAAGTTCTGTAAAAGCAAACTGAAATAAGTGTAATAATTTTATCATTATCTTCTAACAGTTTGCTTCCAAAAATCATAAATGGCGGCATCGCGGGCATCATCGGTGTATCGGTGGTGTTTCCCTTGGATCTCGTGAAGACCCGTCTGCAGAACCAAACTGTTGGACCAAATGGCGAGAAGCAGTATAAGAATATGTAAGCATAATTTTGTGTGCAATTTAAATACCAAAGAAGCATGCTATTCACCTGATAGTAAGTAGTAACTGCCGTACAAGATCTTGTGCTTACAACCCCGAATAGAACAGGAGTTCGATTCATTAAAAATAGGAATCAATTCTTAGGACGAACACTAGAGTTGTCCCTTTGGATTAAATGTGTACGCTTAATAATTTATCAGAAAACTTCTCACTACTTGATATTGCTTAAGGTATAATAATATCGTAAACCCTAACCATTACAGAACAAATCCAGTTAATCCACTTTGTGAATGTAACCTTATTTAAACGTGATTAAGATCCACAACCAAGCTAAGCAAACGGGTATTTATAAACTTGACACGCCTTGGAATTGCAAGTAGCAAATAATATTTATAACCGACTTCATATAGAACTTGAAGTCGATCTTATGCTTTGCTACATGTGCGGCATTTAGATAGTCGCCTGGTATATAATTAAGCCTGTCATTGTACATTTCCATTGAAACCAGTAGAATCATACAGGTTTCACCATTTACATAGAGCATTAATTGGTCCCCACAATGTCACTACTAATAAATAAATGTCTTCTGTGTAATTATTTCCTCAGGCTGGACTGCTTCAAGAAGACGTACGCAGCAGAGGGGTACTTCGGCATGTACAGAGGTTCTGCGGTAAACATCATCCTCATTACGCCGGAGAAGGCGATCAAGCTGGCCGCCAATGACATGTTCCGCTTCTACCTCACGCTACCCGATGGGTATGATAAATTTCTCTTTTTCTTCATCTCTAAATATTATAAAATTAGCTTAGAGACAATCGACAGGCCACATCTCTCGGAAGATCGATTCCGTTGGGGAAAAAAAATGTTGAGTGGCTTTACCTTCTTAAGGCAAAAAGACTATAAATAACAATTAGAGGAGGCTTAAATCCAGTATGGGATCTCAAAAAAAGTGAATGATTGATTTTAAGCATGTCCACCTTTAAATGTTTCTTCGCTAATTTCTCCTAAACCACGCAACAGAATCTGTTACTGTGTTCACTATGAACAACAAAATCTTATAAAAATTGACTGATATAGGTGTTTTGTCAAAAAAACGCCTTATGTTAGAGAGGAAGAAAATCGAGACTAAAGACGCGTTTGTGGGTGGGGGTGGTATGGCGCGGTGGGTCGCGTTATTGAATGTGGGTGAGACTGCACGAATGAAATAACAAAATAAACTCTTACGACAGAATAACCCTTTTAAACGATAAGCTTTATGTCGGTAATGCATCGTTTCAGAAATTATATTAATTATCAATTACTGAGAATGTCAATTGTCAGACGCATTTTTTATCATCGCCAGTCTGTCAACGTGATGAGTATGGGGAGATAATGTCTGTACATGAATCAAGGTGTCGCTGTAAATATTAAATCATCATCATCGTCATAACATGGAGTTGCCAACATGTCCCCGCCTCCTGACGTTTTCTGACGGACGTGTTGTTACGTAACGTATGTATTCGATTACGCGCGGAAGTTGTGCAACGGGAGTCGTAGTAGTATTACGTTGTTTAAATTATTTCCTTGTGGCCGTGCTTTGAACTATACTTAAGAAAATACTAGTCCTATTTTTCCATTCTAGTTGTGAAAGCACTAAAATGTTGGTTTCTCCTTACGTTATACATAATTTATCTCAGAATCTAGGTATTACGAATTTATTCCGGAAGATAAAAAGGATTAAAATGGTAGATGGAAGAGTTATAGTAATTGAAAACAATTGCAATAACCTTATGACGTGTTTTGTATGATACATTCAAAATAATTCTGAGGCGTAATATGTGTATACCGGCAATGCCTGTCAATTGTACTAAATGTTCATCATATTTTATTACTATAGTTGTTTGTAAACCTCATAGTAGTAAAAACGTGATTGCTTATTATGTGCAAACAACATTGAATGAGAAGATGTTACCCGTCACACAGATAAGAATAATAAATATCAATCGATAGTTTTCGATTAAATTTTATTATATACTCAATTTATTACTTCAGTTCAACTACAGTACCCAGATAAAGTTATGACCACACTCATTTTCAAAAATGTTTTTACTTATTACTGATATATTTCAGTAAAATATATTATTAATAAATTTTCAAGAAAATGTTATTTATGTTTTTATTATACATTTTTTATTTTAATAGATAGCGTAAATCCGTGTCGCTTCCTTTCATAAACGCTTTGTATTGAACAACCAATCGACATTTTTCATTTCTTATCATCCCATCAAATGTTGCAAAAGATCGATAAAATTGGCTCACTGTTCAACTTGTTTCCATATCAACGCGTTATTCAGATAACGACGTAACAATTACAATGTTTTGTTGATACCGTCCCAATTTATTTTAGACACATTCCTACGAAGCTCCATTGTGTAAAATTAGACCAGCGCGGTACATTGACATTGACAATCGGTACAGCACAACATGATTGACGAAAACAATTTATTTTGCTTATTGACTACTACGTATATGTGTATTTATGTTCTTCATAGTAATAATAGATTTAACTCATAGAACATTAGCAACGCGACCAAAATTCTGAAACATATTTGCATTTAAATTTGTCTATGAATGTGTTCTATATTCGAACCCACGTCACACGTAACACACTGTAACAGTTTATACTTTACTTCTTTTGAAAGTTTACATATATTTTTTTTTCTTGTGCAGTCACCATTTACATCCTTTGGCTTTATTTGTATTCTCTAAAGTGAATCTACACTTGGTACATTAAAAATAAAGCATTTTCAAACCTTTTTTTGTAAAACTGTTACGCTAATTATGAATCGTATGAAGACGTATTTTATTTAGATAACACTTGTATCAATATTCCGATGTAAATTTACAAGACAAGACGTTTATACGATTAAAATCATTGGTAATAACTGAAGCCGGAACAATTGTCCATCTATAAAATTAGGTTAATCAGAAATAAACAAGGCCATCAATAGATTGTGACGAATTCTCACGAGATTCCATTCATAGAAAACAATTTAGAATGGCGATAGGGTAAAATGCATCATGATTAGATTTGCCTCATGCATCATGATAGTTTTTAGAAACGGCGATGGAACTTTTATTGACTTCAGATAAAAGTAATGTTTTGTTGGTGCTTCCAGATAAATATTTCTGAGATTATATATATAACATAGCTTCAGGTTTTTGATTAACTACGGATTAAAAAAAGTTCAAAAGTATATAAAATAAAAACCAGTATTGTATATACTTCCGTCAATCGCTTAACCATTTAGCATATTAACAACAACTGAACCCACAAGAGAGTAGCAGTCAAATTATTTGACGGATTTAATTAATTTGGCTATTGGTTACACAGAAATATTAAAAACATCATTTTGGTGATATTTAACTATCGATTCAGATCAGAGGGATCAAGAAACCCGCCCTAATGTTAGTTACTTAATATAATCAAATATTCAAGGGGCCTGAAAACTGCTTACAAAGAGGATTCTTTAGGATTCCATTAATTACTATCTCCCAATCCATTCTACAAGAGTTTGAACAAAAGGTAAGAATTATCGTATATAGGTTGCAGTCCAAAGCTTACCTAACCAATATTGACTTACGATATCAGGCAGAATTTTACGTCTCTTGCCTGGTCAGCTATCAAGATTGAACAAATGCTTGTAACGATTTGCGTCACAGAATGAAGAAATCGATACGTTTGCTTTCCAATGAAAAGCTAAACTTGATACCTCTGTCTTTTGTATAGTAATACGGTATTTGAAAAATGTTTTTATTTATTGCATATCGATATGATGATTAAATGTGATATTGTCTTTTTATGTTGTAAGAGTAGCAAACGAGCGTGCAGGCCACCTAATATTAATTGTCTGAACTGCATATGGACTTTGACTTCCAACCTTAAATAAGACTATAATCCTGTTTGACGGCGTGTTTTAATGCTTTGCTACTCCTGAGGCCTGAGTAAGTCTCCTCACTTGTAAGTGTGGCTACACTAGGTTGCCGGTTGGCAACCTTATCTGTCCAACCGAAGTATAAAAGTTGATTTACGACAGATTATGAATTCGACGGTGAGACTCCCCAAATCTGGATACAAAATTTGAGATAGATTAAATAGTGGCTTCCACGTTATATTAACCCACAAACAATGCTTCACTCTTATATAGAGAGAGATTTCAATAGTGTACTTGTACACAGATGGCTTACAGCATAATGATTTTTCTTTTCCCTTAGATCTCTCCCCGTAGTCCGTCAAATGGCGGCCGGAGGGATGGCGGGCGCGTGTCAGATCGTCATCACAACGCCCATGGAACTGCTAAAGATTCAGATGCAGGACGCTGGTCGAGTAGCCGCGCAGGCTAAAGCCGGTTAGTAATTACAGAAATAAAAGTAGTAAATAATTAAAAAAAATACACATGTACCCCTGACTCACATTATGTTCACTCTTTATTGCAATGAAAAAATTTTTTTTTTATTGTGTAAGAGTACGAAACGAGTATGCACGCCACCTGATGTTAAGTGATCACTGCAGCCCATGAACAACCACGTCCAATCTCAAATAGGACAGAAGTTCTATTTAA